>CM064901.1:19812453-20069953 GCA_030347415.2 Decapterus maruadsi | reverse complement strand
ATGGGCTGGGACGTAGGTTATACTGAGGGTAAGGGGCGAGTGTGGGCAAAGAAATGTGGAGGGAGGGGTGAAAAGATTAGAAATATTATTGAGTATTTAAGTTTTCTCATTGATGCATTTTCACAATGGCACATTCATTCCACTTTCAGCCCTAAGCAATGAACAATAAGATGAAGCAACCAAATGACATGGCACTTAGTGAATGGTTTCCATAGAGAATAATGAAATATTATGGTTTAAAGGAGTAATCTGACATTTTGCTAAACATTTTTTCTCCACTTTCTTGTCAAGAGTTAGATTTTCTTGACCGGGCACTGTGACTACTTGTTGTCATTATGAGGCTGTGTGAGAGTGGTATACTGCAAGTCTTGGTAAGAAAGCAGCTAAGTGGATTTTCCCAGAGTGCTAAACTGTTGCTTTAAGCCTTGTCTGTTCATCTGTTTGTTAGTTAAGCTTAGGGCAACTTCATGCAGTAAGACCTGTCAATCAGGCCATTTGATGTCGGTAACAATCTGGATTTACTAATTACACCATTAAACAGTCCTTCACTATAATGACCATGTACAGTACCACTGAACAACAGAGAGGAAGTCTGGATCCCTGAAGTGATGTTTAATTATGCTCACGAGTTGAAAAATCATTAGTAATTGCTTAGCAACAAACGATCAATTTGTTTATTAGTTCACTGAGGCTGCTGTCCTACATTACGTTTCACATGATTTTTTGAAGTGCTCTAAAATTACAGATGTGCCCCACATCGTCAAGCACTGCTTGTACTTCCACTGGTACAGGATTAAAAGAAATAGAAAAAGCATGGGTGACTGAATGTGTATTTTAAAGTCACTACAATTGATGCATTTCTGAATCAAGACATTTCTATTCTCTAAAGAGCTCCTGAAAATTTGAAATAAAAAAAATATGTTTGGAATAAGCCCCTCATCTAAGTTATGCATGTCATTTAACTTAAGTGTCAAGGACATCATTAAAGCCCACCCCCTCCCACTTCCATTCTTGTGTGAAGCTACCAGTAGACATGCTGTTTGAATCCGGTGAAAGAGCCAATTTCTCTGTTCCACTCATGGTGGCAGATTGAATATGGAGGTCCTCCATGCTAAGCTGTTGTGACTGAGCCATGTGGACAGCCTGTCTTGTCTCAACAGAGGCAGTTTGATAGTGACAAGCCCTCACCCCACTATGTCTGTCTTATTCGGAGGCTGCCAAAGCAACTCATCTGCCTCCACTCTCTGTTAGTTTGTCTGCAGTGCTGTCAGGAGGACGCAGTGTGAGCAGTGCCTGCGTGTGTATGTGTGCGTGCGTGCGTGCGCATGTGATAGGGAGTGTGTGTGTATGAGTGTTCATCTGTGTGTGTATTGTGTGTACATCTATGAGAGGCTCTTTAAAACTCTCTTTTATTCAGAAGCGCACTGTTCAAGGTGAGATGAGTGATGAATTATTCAGAGATATTTCCCATAGCCGGAAAAAGGTGTTTTTGGAGGTTAGACCATTGAAAGTCTGTGTGTGTGTGTGTGTGTGTGTTTGCGCATGCATGTGTGTGTGCCTGTAAGAGCAAGAGAGAGTTGGGGGCGGGGTGGGTGGTGGTGGTTGTGGTGGTGGGGCGACTGAAAGAGGCTGAAAAGAGAGTGAGTGGGTGTTTTGCAAGGCAGCAGGGTGGTGGAGGTGGGGCACAGCTCCAGTCAGCCAAACAAGCATTGTCAATGTGCAGCCATAACTGCTGATGTTAGAACAAGTAATAATTTACCCAATTTCCCCTCTGGCAATCTTTAAAATTTCATCATCTAATCTAATTTAACACGACTGTGGCGCCTCAGTCAACTATGACTGCGGCGTCAAAAAACAAGGTGGTAATGGAGATCCAAAGTGAGACAAGATCATTCATAGGTGATGATGCAGTGAAAAGTCATGTTTCGTGACTGTGGACGGCACATGCTTATAATTATGGGTGGACATATACTCACTCATTCGAGTCACACAGACCGTCAAGATCTGCATGGGTAGATCTAGAAAATGTGAGCAGTATTCAATTACTTTTTTTCCACAGTGGTTGATTGTTCTCTGCATTCCCAAAGGAGCTTTCTACATTCTCTCTCAACTACTAGCTCTGCCTTTCTCTCTCTGAAGCAAAGACGTGTCTGAACTATGACATGAGGGAAAGTGTATATGAATGTAATATAAATAACAATGCAAAAGAACTGACTGGAATTTTGTTTTGTATATCTACAACACACATACACACACACACATCTCCCTACATCAATGTAGGGAGGTTTTTTTTTGTTTAATAACTTTAGTTTTCTCCAAATGCATCTGTCCATGAGACCCATTTTCCAGATGCAGATGTTTTATACAACCCAAAAATTTATAAATCAAGATAATGATTGTACAGTATGTAGCATTTAGGAATCACAACATCAGCAACATTATAATTATAAACTGATATTTGTGAGAAAGTGAAAGCACAACACAGAACACAACATTCCACACACACATCCTCTTGAAATGGTGAGATCAATGCAGGGAGTTTTTTTTTGTTGAATAACTTTAGTTTTCTCCAAATGCGTCTGTCCATGAGACCCATTTTCCAGATGCAGATGTTTTATACAACCCAAGAATTTATAAATCAAGATAATGATTGTACAGTACTGTATGCAGCACTTAGGAATCACAACATCAGCAACATTATAGTTATAAATTTGTGTTTGTGAGACAGTGAAAGCACTTTAAAGGTACAGCACTTAAAAATATAATGTGTAGGAATTACCCCCATCTAGCGGTGCGGTTGCATATCGGAACGTATTCTTGATGTTGCATTCACGTGAAATTGGGCAGACTTCAGACAGAAAACCTATGGTTACGCTGCCACTGAACATAAAAAATGGCGATTCAACATGGCAGCCTCGGTTCGGTGCGCCACCCACTTACTGTATGTTTGTAACGACTTGTAACAACTCATTCTAAGGTACGAGAAAGCTTTCATTTGTATGCGGGTGTGATTCGACTTTAGTGAAATACGTATTTATGAAAGCAATATTTGATTTTTGCTAATAAAAAGCCAAATAAGTTACATACTGGGGCATTAAGTAGTTGTATACAAGTACTTTACATACATATACAAGGACAGCTTCACACATATGTTATTATCTTATTGAAAATTGATCTTTAAAATTCAAGCCATCTGCCTTTAGTGATGCAGCACATCTGTGGCACAGCTGGAAATGAGTGCTAAAACCCTACTATTACTTGTGAGTGCGTAACAGGTTGGTATTACGAACCATGGCCAATCTAATCTGTTCTTTCAGTTTCTTTTGAAAGCAGTTAACTCCCTGTGATGACTTATTGATAGTTTTTTTAAATATTGCACCAAGACTGGCTTCTCCAAAGAGGAAACGTTGTCAGGCACAAATAAATGCAGGGCACTAAACATGAAACATAGGAAAACATTTCAAACAGGCCAGATTATGAATGGATGACTTTGAATTAATAATTTTGGATAATAATTTTTGTGTGTAGTGGAGTAGATTTTTTTGTAAGCCATTTTTGTTTGCTTAAGTTAAGCAATTAAAGAGACATTCAATTGAACAAGTCATACCTGATTAGACTCCTAAGGAGTGTGTGAATGTGTACAGAGAGTGCTTGAGTTCACCTCCCCATTTAGTTCAGTGACGGACTGGCCATAGGGCAATAGGCAAATGCCACAACGGTCGCGTAATGATGCGGCTGCGTGAAGATGCAGCCCTGCTGATGTAGCCCTATAGTGTTTGTGTAATGTGTGGCCTCTCTCTGGCAAAAATGCCAGGGCCTCTTTTTGGTGCCAGTCTGTCACTGATTTTATTGTATGACACATGTATCATTCTTTTCAATTTGATCATGTAAATCCGACTCTGACCATTGCAGAGAGGATACTGTAGTAACAGCACATCGAAAAGTGTCACTACGTACAACGACAAACTTTCTTTAAAATAGTAACAACCAAACACCCTATGAACTTCTGGCACATTAAGAAATGCTCAAACACTGAGTGATATAGCTGTACTGTGTGATGATGAGCTGTGCCTCAGAGCCAAAGGTCTTTAGCAATTAAACTGTGAAGTTCCAAGTGGCACTTGAGCGACAATGAAGAGGATGACGCACACAGTGGTGCATATCCAGCCACATGGGGCCTATGGATTCTTCCTGAGGATCACTGCGAACAGGAGATCCAGAGGGAGTTCAATGATGCAGAGTGAGAAAACTTCCAAATGCCCTTATGAGCTGTGATGAGTGAGCTACGCCATGATGTAACATTAAAGGACCATTTACATATTTCAGTGCAGAATGAGACTGTGCATGTTTTGTAATGCTGTTGGATTGTGAATGGCACCTCACCTCATTTCTGGCCCTATGACAGAGTGTCTGCGGAGCAAGGCCCTGGCCTTGGCGCTGGTCAGGTTGGAGGTAGGTTCTCCGTTGATGGCCAAGATGGCGTCCCCCACCCCCAGCCTGCCATCCTGGCTAACAGAGCCCCCCTGGACCACACTGCGCACCAGCATGCCTGAGCCGTCCTTGATTGCACTCACCGACATCCCTGCCAACACGCATACACGCACAGACACACACATAAGCACAGGTGAGTGGAGGGTTGGCTAAGGCTGCTTTGAATTCATGCCAGACAGACACACAGTCGCCCCAAACAAACACCTGACAGTGGCATAATCAGCATAATCAAGACAGACACTAGGCAGATTAGCACACAAACATGGCTACACATGCTTGACATTTGCACAGCATCATCCCTCACAGTCGCACTCACATTACGTGCACGGGCACACACACACTTGCACTCACAGAGGGCATAGGGCACAGGTGACTAGAAGGGTAACACATGCCAGTCGTACAAACACCTGACTTTGGCATTATCAAATTGGATGCTAGGCCGATTACACAAACACTTCATTAACGCAAACAGGCAGTGGCAGGTAGATCAGACATCACACATACTCCTCATGCACACACATACACACACTGCGGAGAGGGAAGGCTAGAGAGTGTGTGTGAGCGTGTGCGTGTGTGTGGTTTGGCCTACAGCGCCTGCGCAAAACGCTTCTATTTTCAACTACGCACATCCACAACACTATGGTCGTTCATAATTTGAAGTTGGTCAAAGAAATGACTTTGTGCTTATTCTTGATCAAATAAATAGTTTATTGTTTTTTGGTATTACATTCAAATTACAATACAATCATAGTGCCTGGAATACAATCAACTGGAGACACAGCTACTGACGCTGACAGGACAAACAGAAGACACACAGTTCAAAGACATGAGAGGATTATGTTGAATGTCTCATTCAAATCAATCCAAATGTGCTGAATTACTAGGACACAACATGAAAATACATTATTCTACAAACTATGTTGCAAAAATGTTAATGATAATTTGTGGAAAAAATCCATCTATATCATCACATCTATATGAAAATCAATTTGTTTTGACCTCAACAAAACATCATTTGGATACTATAAACTTTAAGTGCAACAGTTTCACACCATTCAAGAACATACAAAGACTTCTAATTAGGCTGTTTATATTCATGGTATTCGATGAGCAAGGCAAGAAAAAAGACCTCATATAAGTCTATCAGACCTTCCTTTCCTTTGACAACCTGCTCTGAAAGCCATACTTCATCATTGTAGTCTGCATACCAACCTTTCACTGTAAATACAGTACATGTCTCATCTCCAAAACTGGGCGTTAAGTTATGTAATGGATAGAAATGTACATGGCACCTAATCATTGGAAGAATGTAAAGTAGTACAAATGAATCTTGTACCACAATATAATTGCTCATAAAAAAAATCCCCAATATTCAAGCCTTACAGATATACGCAGATGGTAATGCCCATGTAGGAGCTTTTGCTTCAAATATATTTAAAATGAATACAACCAAAATCATAGAAAATCTGTAAACCCTCCACATTTGGATTTCCAGAAAACTAGGCTACAGTACGTTAACACCTCAGCAATACAAGCTACAACATGTTAAACAGATGAAAACCAAAGAATGCAGTGACACAGGCTTTTGCTTATGACCTTGATTTCCTCTACCTATAAAAATAAACATACTTTCAAACTTTCACGCACCTGCACAGACAGTCATACACACACACACACACACACACACACACACAAGCAGTGGGATGCCTTATTGGAGCATGTTTCCGCAATGTAAATGAATTTGTTCCCATATGTTTTGCATAGAGCCCTTAGATGAAAGTGCAAGAGTGCTCTTAGCTACATCTTGTTGTTGCTCCCTAAACACTGGACTTAGTCATGGAGCAATAAAGACAATGTATTGTCTGGACACTGGAGCATCAGATCAACATTCAAATTTAATGCTCACGGGTGTCACTCGTACTTATGTTATAACACGTTATTTTGAACGTTGACACACTCCAATACTACTCTCTCCCTTACTAGACAACAAACACAGTGATTATCTGGCCTCTCAGGTATGAGGAGGACACCACTTCACCACTCTTCTTCAGGGCAGTCGTCGCCGCTTATTAGCGTCATTATTGCCATGCCAGTGACGTACACACACCAAGAAATCATCACCATGAGAAAGACGGAGAACATACCAAGGCTACGGTTGCCCCGGACAACAGTGATTGTCCTCTCAAAGCTGGTACGGGGAGGCGGAGGTGGAGGCGGGACTTGCTGTCTATCGTCGTCCTCCATGATGCTGAAGCGGTTACGCAGCTGGTTTTCCTGAGAGAGAGACAATAGAGGGAACGAATTAGCACAAGCGTAAAGGTGGCACAAGGAACACACCCAAACAATAAAAGTTTCACAGAGGCACAGTGGGGCTGTTGTTCCGCAGACATAATGCTGAGCATGTTCACCATCTTATTTTAGCATGCTAATATGCTAATGTATCAGTAAACATTACTGTAAGTGAGTATGACACATACTGTAGAACTTTTGCAGGTATCTGGTCAGAAGCCAAAGTACCGTACTGGACAAACATAACCTTGATGGCGCTCCTAGTGCAGCCAAGAGATTTAATATTGCATTTTATCCATAGAGGATGACAAATGTTTGTACCAAATTCAGTGACAATCTATTGAGTAGATGTTACTATTTGAGTGAGTAAGGGAGAACTCTGACACACTTGAGATGCTGGAGAAAAAAAACATGGGGGCTTATTATCTAGGGAACAAAAAGATCCTCAGCAAGGTGATATTTCATTCTGAGGCTGAACCTCAAATATTAAACTCAAGGTGGCACTGGAAGAAAAATCTGAGGATCACCAAAGTTAGTACAGTAGGAGTCATCCTTTGTTGAGCACGAATGTTGAACAACATTTATGGTCAATTCATTCACTGTTTGTGGAGATATTTCAGCCTGGGCCAGATAATGCACTCACCAACCCACTGACTGACACTGTCCTCCAAAGAGATGCTAGCATTAGAAAAAAGTCAAGGTTGGAGTAACAAAATAAATAACAAAACAAAATAAATAGGAATAGGAGCAGCAATAATGGTGGACAACTGCAGATTTCCCACGTCATACAGTAGGCTTTGGTGCGCAAGACAGCAAAGTAATAAACTTTTAAAAACTATCTGTATAAGAAAGGGGAAAAAAAAAAAAAATCAAACAACGATTAACTCCCAGGATGAAGACCTTTGGAATAATTCTGAGATGTAAAACATGCAGGAGGGTAGACTTCTTTGGTCCCCTCGGGCACTTCACAAAGAAGAAGGGCAACAAGGAAATCTTTGAACCTTCACAGAAAGTACAAGCAGCTCTGAATTTCTGAAGCTACCTTTGCAACAAGCCTGTCTTTGATGAGAACACTCTGACACTTGCTGCTCTGAGTCTGTATGTGCGTGTGTGTGCATTTGTGTGTGTATAAGAGGAAGTCTGGTAAAAAAAAAAAAAAAATTGAATGTCCTTGTGTTAGACCAGGTGCCAGTGTCGTGTGAGCAGTAAGCACTTTTCATTGAGAGGCAATTGTTGGTAATTAAGCAAAACCGAGCACAAAAGGCTGCCTCAATGGGATTGAGTTGAGGCCACAATGGAGGAACAAGTCTTTGACACTGAGCACTTTCTCTATACCTGACCCAGTGATACTGATACAGCCGGCGGCTCTAAGCTCCCCATTATAGTGCGTGAACAGAGAGAACACACACCGTCTTAGTAATCTCCTTTGAAGCAGCTAAAATGGCTACCCACAGAATCTCGGGTTTGCATGGTAATGAGCAATGGACTTCACGATTCAAAATGTCACTGCAAATATATTTCCTGATGAGCCTTGAGCATCAAAATTATATTGATCAACAAAGATCCTGTTATATGTGTGTGCATGACTGTATTTCTCTTATGGTTTATGGACCGAATTTACACATTTTAAACCTGCATATTTGGACAATTATGACACAGTAAACACATATAAAGCTGCTGAAAAAAATGCCTGTTGCCTGTTATAACACAAATTCTTATGTTGGTGTGGTGGTTAGGCCAAACATAAGAAACAAACACTGCCGTAAACCACAGGAGGGTAAAGGGCACCATCCTCAAAAGCAATAAATAAAAGGGAGCAGAAAGTGGGTCCAAAGAACTGTCCAGTGCTAATGCTGTGTTGTTGTGACATACCGTTGTTGTGTAATATGGCTGGATGATGCTGTTGTCCTCAGAGTTGAAAGTGATGGTGCTAGCATCAGCTGCCTCAGCTAGCAGGCTGACCTGAGTATGGCTGTCAGTGTCATCGCAGGAAGCCCGCGTGCTCCTCTCTGAGATGGGCGTTAAGCCGCCGCACAGTTCCAGCTGAGGGAATAAAAAAAAAGCGTATAAAAAAAGAAACGAAAAATCGAATATGTGCTTCAAAGTTGAGCAAATTTACACAGAAGCAAGCAGGCTAAGGAAGGTGACTGTAAATTAGACACCCTCTACTCTTCTCCCCCCTCTCTCTCCATCTGTACTGTGGTTGAGCATTGTGTTCATCCCTCAGCTGCATTAAAAATTCAGACGGCCTGTAACTGGATTCTCTGTACCTTGTTACTAAGCCACAGTCCAAAACAAAAAGGAGAAGAAATACAGTACTCCCAAGAAAAAAAAGAAACAGTACATTGACACATTTATGTAATTATCTTGAAGTAATATTGTGTTTTTATGGACTGCATACATGTTGTAGCCTATGATAATGACAGATGTGAATATGATACTATATTGTACTCTGTGATAGAATAAATTTGTCAATGAGCATTTATCATTACTTTGTTTAATTTTGTATGATATGCCTAATTACTGTAGACACTATTGTCTGGTTATTTCATTGATACAAAATATTAATATGCACTCCATGTTATGCAGCTTTTTTATGTTTCTGCTATTAAAGTACATTTTACTAATGTGTCTAAAAACTCATTTTAAAATATGCTTCTTACTTAATAAAATCTTAGTTTGTCCTGGTAGTCTATGAGCCGCAGTGTCCCCAAGACAGGGACCTTTATTTAATGTCATTCCCCATCTCTCCCCTTGAATCCCTCAACTGACAGACATCAAATCAAATACTACTAATTTAATCATCTTCACATACTGGCAGGGGTTTGGCAACACCGATGTGGACAGGGCCATAGCCGGTGGATTTGAGGACGTGCACAGCATAATCCAGGCTGGAGCCTTCCAGGTCAGTTTCATTAACAAACATGAGTCGGTCACCAGGTAGCAGCCGACCATCTCTATCTGCTACACCTCCAGGCACCAGGGACCGGATTACCAGAACTGTCTTAGTGGCATCTTCTGGATCCTATGGAGTTCGACATAACAATGAGAAAGAAGGGTTTAGTTGGAAATTTTGTGAGAAGTTAGATACATGAATTCAAACATGATGCAGGTAAACATCAGGATAAAAGAGACTTATTAATAAGAAAGGAAAATGGACTGTGTGATCTCAAGAAGAGATTTAAAAAAAAAACTCTCTGCCAAACTCTGTGTTTTTAGTCTAAAATTTTAAACAGATGCCTTCAGCACACAATTCAGTCAGTTTATCTTATAAATACTGTATGTAGAATACAAGACTTCTCCCCGTAGAATAAAGATGTCCACCTCTGTTCACCTCATCCAGCCCGACACTGATATTCTTATACTGCAGCCTATTCCAGTCTGTTCTATTTGTAGAAAGGCTCAGGGGCATGTCTCTGACCTGGTAGTCCAGGATACTGAAGCCCAGTCCCGACTCGCCTTTCTCCAGCTCAACCACCTGAGCCTCCCTCTCCCACATGGCCAGAGGAGGTGACATGGGGGGCACACCACGCTTGGTGATGTCCTCAGCCGTAGGACGAGGAATGACGCAGCCCTGATCCAACTGGGATGAGCACAAAGGAGAGACAAGGCGCAGATGAGAAGATCGAAAAGAACAGAGCAGCTGTATCTTCCAGTGTCATCTAACATTCAGATATAAAACTTCTAATGTTGTTTATATTGTCTTGAGGAAAAGGATTTACACACTAAAACTTAATCCCCCCCATTCATCCTTTTCTCAGTGTGTGCCTTCACCTTGTCGTTGAACTCAGCCAGCAGCTCTTTCAGAGTGAGATGGGTATCATCCTCATCTTCCTCGTCACTGTTGGGAAGTGAGGGGGGTACGATGCGAGAACAAACCAAGCACACATGCACCGGCAGCTCCTTAAGAATATTGACCACCTCCTTATGTGTCTCCCCAATGAGAGGGACCCCATTCACCTGCCAAGAAGATAAATTATACACATATTCATAAAGATATAGAGTACAAAAGTGGCTGAGTCACACTTGTGGAAATTAAACCCTGTGGTCTGGTTTTGGTGATTACTGTCAGTTTGTGTCTGGCTCAAATTGCTACTGTGTCTGTGTGTATAATGCGCCCATGACTAAATCTACAACACAGTCTTTAAATATGACATTTAAATGATATTTCAGTTTTGGGAAATCAAGGAGCAATTAGTGGCCACAGTACATGAAGTCACAGCAAGAACAATCAAAGCTGAAAGCGGTATCTGAATTGAATTATGAACATGGGCCTCGCCACACTGATGTCATCAGAGGGCTGAGCAGTAATACACATATTGGCTTGCACATTCCCAACGCAGGCAAGACACGAGTCGGTGTCTGTGTTCCGTATGACAAAGTTGAGCAACTGTAGATTGCCGAAGCTTTTATGAGACCGCTCATCATGATGAGTGATACGTGTGGGTGCGTGAACTTGCCCGGTGGAGGGGGAGGAGGGCAAGCTCTGCCCCTAACAGTTCAAGCACAAATGCACAGAGGCAGGCACACTCACACCCACCTTGTTATAGATGTTATTGTTGTTTTTTGCTGCCTTAGGGGAAAAAGTTGCATCGTGTACTTGAAATTGTGTGTGTTGAAAGGAGCCAAAACTATGCTATATACTATGCCATTCTATACACCCTCAGTGAAAAAATGGATGTTTGTCGTCTTATAGTTCTTAATCAGATATATACACATAGATATTCAAGTGCAATATGCCACCCACTTCAGGCGGCGGCTTGGAGGGCATCACAAAGAACAGGCTACTGCCGCTAACCACTTAAATGAAAGCTGGAAACATGAAGAGTAACTATGGCACTGTGAACCAGAGATAATCCATGAGGGAAGCTTTTCATTAGTCCTCCTTTTATATCCCCCAGATGTAGCAAAATAATCAGTCCCACACAGATCATATCTCCATCAGACAGATAAAGCATGAGAGGCAAAGGAGTTGGCTGGCAGGATCAGCATCAGACGGTTACCTCCAATATCTGGTCTCCAGTGAGGATCTTGTCGCTTTGGCCAACCGGGCCCTCAGGTAAGATGGAGCACAGGTAATGATGTCCTGCCCGGGCCTCCAGACTGATGCCCAAACCGCTTGTCTCGCTGAAACGGTCCAGCTGACACACCTAAAGGGGTGATGTGAAAGTTGAGTGATAGGGAACAAAGGAAGTGAAGCAAAGGGTGTAGAGTATTTTATATATTATGAAGTGGCTGTTTATTTCCTAAATGGGCTATATACTGTGTATATGTGTATATATATATATGTGTGTACAATACTATTGTGTTTTGACTGCATCCATGCCTCCATACTGGCAACAACTAGAGCTTGAGATATGTTGTTTATGCGTTCGTCTGACTGTTTATATGGACGTCTGTCCCATTCTCTGGGAGACATTATCTCAGTAACACCATGACGCAACTTTGGCACATGCATTCACTACGACCTAAGGATGAACTGATTCTGAACTGGTCAAGGATTTAAAGGTGATCGCCACAATTCCTAGTGGGAACCTCTTCAGATTTAGTGCCGGGACAAACTGAGTAGACTTGGTGGTCAAATGTCAAAGGTCAAGCTCAGTATGTGTGACCTCTCAAAAATATTGTTAGCCATTACCTCACATGGTAATTATGACAACATTTCATGCAAATGATTAATATTTTCTATGATTCTCTATGAATAGGGATGTAATTTGAAACTTCACTGAATTGCTGTGGCATACAAACATGAGGTTTTAATTCTAGTTTCTATTTAATGATTATCGTCATTACATAGAAACATACAATAACTTCATATCTGGGTCCGACTGCATGCTGCCACCTCCTCCTCAGGTCCTCCTCCTCAGCTGGTGTCAGCTTCACGCCTGAAGAACACATACAAAGACAATAGCCTCATATCCCACACACAGATAATGAAAACCAGTGTCAAACACACAATTTCATCTTTCATATTGTACCATGCCTAAATTATCCAGTCAATAAAGAAGAGGTGATGAAAGCATCACCTGTGATCTGTTATACAGAGACAACAGCAGAATTATCCTCATGGCAGGCGCACACACACACGCACCGCACGCATCCAGGCATGCATATTCACACCCACCATCTTATGATTTTTTTTGGCAAACTACTGTTTTCTCATTCATCTATTAAAGCCTTACGGCAATCAGGGCTTATTTGACTGTGCTCGCCAATCAAGCCCCAAAATCCTTCCCTAAATAAAGCCATATATGCAGGCGGGGTGAGAGACAAATCATCTGGAATGAGTTGAATGAGTTGGATAAACACATGACTGCACAACACTATAAATAGACTCCCATCAAAGAGCATGCTTTGCTGCCACATCGCTGCTCCCAGATCCCAATTAGCATATCAGACTAAGTCCCATGATCCAGTTCCAGACTGGAGTGCAGTGTGGGAAGGGGTGCTTACCGTTCCTGGAATCATATTGGGGTCGTCTGCTGGCGTATACTGCTCGCCGGGAGATTTCACGCAGGGAGCAGATTCCTGAGGGACGGGGGAAACATATTTTAGCATACACGCAGGGATTCAAACACACTGGAGTTGAAAAGATGTGTGCATGTCCGCAGTTAGCTTTTGAGAGATAACAACCCGGCGGAGGTAGCAAATTGCATCAACAGCCCAAAGAAGCATCAAAATATGTTTAGTCCTAATTTCAGCAGATATTGGAAAGTGTCAGATTATATTTGTGCAAACAAATCAAATCAAGCCAACATTTGCTCAGTTACTTCAAAACCAATCCCCTCACGATACAACTGAGCCAATATGTTTGCCTCTCTCAACGCAAAGCACCTGTCTCTTGAATCTTGTTGAGGCCCACTCTGTAGGGGTTGCCTTCGTGGAAGCTGTGGGAGTGTCGGAGAGGCTGCAGGGGCGGCACTGGGGGCAGGATATGACTCAGACGGACGGCCTTCCTCAGCAACCTCAGTCTGACCAGAGGACCTGTCCTTCTCAGCACCTCCATGGCCCGCTGCTCACTGCAGCCCTGCAGGCTCACCCCATCCACCTGTGGGAGGGGAGCAAGGAGCAAAGAAAAGAGCTGGGATGAAGGTGAAGGTACGCTGCAGACAGAAGCGAAGTGTTCGAGGATTGTATGGAGGTACTGTACAACAAGTGAGGGTGAATTAAATGGGAAAACGCAAAAAGAAATCAATAGTAATCAAAAATAAAAATAGAGAGCGATGGAAAGAATAGGCAAAAATGGGAGATGATGAAGAGATGGATGGGAGTAAAAGTAAAACTAGAACAATTCCCCTTCATCAGCTGAAAAATACCCTAATTGGTTTGTATGGGACTACTAAAAGTTGCAAACCGTGCAGATTTCAGGATGCTGAAATCGTTAAGGTTCAGCAGAGACCATGTTTGAGACAACAGGGTATTTGTCTTCAGGGAGCACAATAAAAAAGCTATCTGTTATGTTTTTAGTGGAACTCACAGATAGAATGATGTCTCCAATGTGGATGCGTCCATCTTGATCAACAGTGCTGCCTTTAACTATGCTCTTGACTATCACACCGGCGCTGTAGACTGAGAAGGGAAAGATAAATTACAGGAAAATTAGCATTGATTATGTAAATGTAGCTCTAAACTCAAACATCATCAATAATGACTTCCATTAAGGAGGTATTCTTTATAATTTTATTATTTCCTCAGTTTGCCTCCATCAACTTAGCTGGGAGTAATGATAATTGGCTCATTTTTCACATAGTTATAAACTTAGGAGATACTATTACCTGAGTTTAGGTCACCTATGTAACTAGCGATGGTGAATCCCAGGCCCCGGCTGTTTTTAGTGAACTGCACACTGAACTCGTAGTCATCTTTCAGGTCATTGAGCTAGAAAAGGGCACAGATGGAAAATCGTATGCTCATTTGGGTTTTAAAGAGTATGTACTGTATTCATTCAGTGTCTCTGATTAGCCTATTATTTGATTTTGTACACATACACACACACACACATGTGCACGCACACACCTTGCCATCCAAGCTTTCCTGGCTGAGGACAGGAGAGGAAAGGTGGTTGTCCTTGGTAACATCCCTGGCAATGAGCAGTTTCACCTTGCTACCAGCATTTCGCAGCACCTGGACCAGGTGGTCATTTGTGAAAAGGTGAGAAATGAGTGTGTGACAAAGAAAATAAATAAATAACATGAAATGAAAAATATGTTAAAAGACAGCTGCCCTGGAAAGACAGTGTGGCATGAAGTAGAAAAAGGAGCAAGGGAGCAGATCTGTGCTGTTGTTAAAGTTAAACAGACACCACCAGCCAATCAGTCTGCATACTTGAGGCCTTTCCCTCAAAAAAGTTGAAATTCATGAGTGGTGAATCATAAATCTCAAACAAGTTTACTTGTATGCCACCTTCTTTGACTCATTGTGCTTACGCTAAACACAATAAGCTCATTGCAACTGAGGCCAGAGAGAGGAAAGTATGGTCAAATGGTCATGGTTGGTTATAACTGTGGCCAAAGTGGCTGTTTTGCCCCAAATTACCACACAAGACAACAATGACCTCATTCCACACTGAAAAAAAACAACCTTAGGGGCAACTAAGAGTTGAAGATGTTTGTGCTGCTTTCTTACAAATGTTAAAAGAAAAGAAAATATATAAGAGAGTGTGGGACTGACTGTTCAGGGAAGTCTCTGTGGATATATAGCCTATAGATCGTATGGAACAATCTGCAACTATCTTCTATAAAGTGGATGAGTGAGTCTCAAACAGGACTACCATTAGATAACAGTATCTGGACCAGTTACTGCAGATATATCCATTATTGTCTATTATATAAAGCTTTATCATTTCAGTAATAGACATCTGGTAGATAAAAGCACTTTAACCCTTCACCAGCTTTTGTGAAGTTTCTAGAAATGATGCATCACCTGTGCCACTTGCTCGCTGTTCATGCCCGCCAGATCTACATCTCCAATGCGCAGGATCTGATCAGCGCTACGCAGGCGCCTGTCCTGGAGAGCCCAATTACGACAAAAACAGTTAGAAGTTTTGCTGAAATATTTAACATATTCTCAGATTTAAGATTATATTCTTCATCAGGGGCGTAAAACTCATTCTAGTTCAAGGGCCACATACAGTGCAATTTGATCTCAGGAGGGCCAGACCAGTAAAAACAAATAAAACAGCTATTAATACTGATATTAGGGATCAGAGAAATCTAAACTTACAAATAACTTATCTTATAAAGAAATGCTTGGCTGTATGCTAGCTCTATATTTAAAGGGGAAGTGAGAAAGCAGTCCATGGAGTGGTGGATAATGTTATATATCATATACTGTAACTCTGTATATGATATATAGCATTATCCACCACTCCATGTATATTTGTGTAGTCCTATCTGTCATAAACAAGACATGCTGCTTTTCGCTGTAGCGAGAAGAGTTGGGACACTGGGTCGAAGGGCACTGATCTTGCAAGGTTGGTTTTGGGCCAAGAGATACTACAGGGAAGGCAAAGAGCCTCCATTCTCCCTCATAACAAGTTACAAGTCATCTATTTAACCATCATAATTACTCCAAAGCTGATTAATTAAGGTAAAAATACAGCATAGTTCCTCTTTAACATGTGTTACAAACAAACATGTTGGTGGTATTGATATCATAAGTGACTGAATAAATATATTTCACAAATGTCAACATATTTCTTTGACCGACTGGCAGCTGGATTTACCCGGCCTGCAGCTCCTCCAGGAAGGATGGTCTTGACCATGACTCCTGTACTCCGCCCGCCTATGATGCCAAAGCCAAGCCCCTTCCCATCATTGGTCAGCTCGATCATCTCCACATGGCGCCTCTGATGTGGCAGAGGTCAGAAGAAAAGGGAGAAAGAAGAAAGGCGGAAGGGACAAGAAAAATCTATTGTTAACATTAACTGGCTGACATGCCAAATACGCTTGGCACCATTGTTTATCCACATCCACAAAGACACATTTAGCTCTACGGAAACACCTCACATGTACCATCACTGTACCTCGTGAGCAATAGCTGACAGGTTTCTCCCCATCGACATGGTGCGGGAGATTCGAGGGGGAGTGCAGTACTAAAAAATAAATGTCATGTGTAAAATAAAAGCAAACCTCGAATGACATTGAGTTAGCTGAGCAGCCTCTTATGATCAGCTGAAACCCTCAGATGATGTGATATCCAGCTGCGCTTACAGTAAGATTTATACAGGAATGTAATATTCTCATAGGTAAAATGTGACATTTCGAATGGTGATGTGTAATATTTTACAATACAAAGATAGAAAATTATTTGCTTATCTTATCTATCCGAGTGCTTTAAAAATAAATTGCCCTATTACTGACATCCTCCCATATTATCTTTCTTTTATGATGGTTTTTTTTTTTACATACCTGTGACTCAGCGTGAATGGAGTTGCCCTGGTAAACGTCTGAGAAGGACAGGTCCTGTGAGCCCAGGGAGGTGATGCTGCCATCCCTGTGGAAGGATCTGGCAGTGCTGGGCCTTCGGTTCTCCACGGCCCATGTGTAGGAGTCGCTGTGGCTCAGTGGCTTCAGCCCCACCGTCATGCCCTGGCATGGTCCACAGTTCATGGAGACAGATTTGGAAACGCCCTTCCCCTGGTAGGGCAAAGGAGGAAAAGATGAGGCACATGGAGAGGTGAGAAGAAGAAGAAGATGATAAAAGAATAAAAATGGAGGGGATGGAAGTAGGGGAGATGGATTGGGTTGGACCAAAAGCGAACAGATGAATCGGAGAGGGATTGAAGGATGCAAGGGAAGTGAGGAAGAAAGATTGTTAGGAAAATGGATGACAGGGATAAAAAGATGGCAAAGGCGGTTGATAGAGAGTTGGAGACATTAATTGGAGAGAGGAGATATGGAGACAGAGAGGAAAGGGATGAGCGTGAGGGAGTGATGGAGGGGAATAGAAAGGATAAAGAAGATGGGAAAGGAGAGCATTGTGAGACAATGAAGAAAGATGTGGGATAGAGAGCAGGAGGGGAGGGTTAATGTGTGTTAGCCAAAAGAAAAAAAAACATATATAGAAAGATAGGAGCTGAGAGGGAAAAGATAAAACAGCAGGAACACGAGGATCTCAGATAAAGGCTTCTGCTCAATACCACATAACCACAAAATGGATCCCTCTTGTCTTTCACATTTACTGTTTTAAAGTTTAAAAGGAAGTTTGAGTGGATGCTTATTTTCTGATCTGCATGCTATTCCACTCTGTCGACTTTGACACCTGTCGAAACGGCAGTCGTAGAACAAAAGATGAAACGCTATCACAATACTAATAGGCAACTTCACACCACACCGACAGGCACTCAGGTTACTACAGCTGTAAGAGAACTTAGAGAGGAGGCTTGAACTAATAAAAACTGTGTCAGTGTCTGTCTCGATAAAACTCCAGAAACCTTTGACAAGATCCGATCCAGTGCCATATTTTCTGTTGTGCAGGAATGCTTAACAGCTACAGGCTTATGCCACATTGCTAATGTAGTAAAGCATGTGTGAGGCTTATGGGGTTAGCCTATTACAGCACACCACAACAGATAATTACTAAGCCATGATGCCTGCCACTGACAAATAAGTTAAATACCTTGATGGTATCATACATGCTATACAACAACATATATATTACATATTTATAATTTATATGTATATAGAGTATAACATGTGTGTATATGTATATACACACACACATAAGCACAATACTTGTGATAATGTTACAAATGACTTCTGTAAACTCCTCAACCTGATATATAGCCACTTCTCCCTTCCCCTCTCTCGCTCTCTCTCTTTCTCAGGGCTTTAGTGGTAAGCTTAGGTAAGCTGATTACTCATCCAGTTTGGTTCCTGCATTCAGTATTTTAGGAATGATTCTGGCTCCTTCCCCACTATTCAATATACACCAAACACCTACACAGTCATGCTTGCGCTGTACCTTCGCCAGGGGCTTCCGCTGAGTTTTCTGTAAGCTCAGTATATGATGGAAAAGGGGGCTCTGCAGGACGGTCTTTAGCAGGGAGAGTTTCTCCTGTGTGGGGGCCTCCCCTCTCTCCTTCAGTTTGGCTTGCAGTCTCTCCACAGCCTCCAAGGCACGCTGAGTATCTGCAGAGAAATTGTATATATCACTCGTGTCATACAGTAACAGGATTTCTCCCGTTTGGCTTTGCGTTGGTTCCTGCTTCTTGCTGCAGCTCCTAGGCAATCATGACACAAACCAGAACCTTTTATAATAAGCTATGAAATTTCTTACTTAGCAGGTACCGGTGAGAAAAGAAATGAGTTTTTTCCTTCGGATCTGCAAAATGACTTTGTTAAAACTACAACATCTGTGTTCCAATCTGAAATTGCTGCTGCTGTCACCACTGATCCACAGTGTGACAGCTACTGAAAACAAACTGTGTTTTGGAGGTTTGCGTTGGCATGAGTGCTTGTCAGAAAATATATCCCTGAACCCTCAGCGTGACTTCTTTCAATTATGTTTTAAAAAAAAAAATACTGTCACATTCTTCTCCTCTCAATTTCCTGACAAAGTTATTACCAAATGTTGATTTACTTGTGCCCAACAAGCATAAATAAAAAAGTACGGTTTAAAAATATTTAATCACACTTTCACTAAAAAAAGGAAAAGCCAAAATACTGTAAGCCCCACTGAAACCTTGTGTCAGGTCATATTGCCCTTGTTTATTTAGTGGAGCAGCAGCTAATGAGCACAAGCCACAGCTGCAGTAATTGTATGTGGCAGAAGGTTAAGACCCTGTAAACTCTTCACCACAAAGTTTTGACTACAGACCAGACCGTGAGTCCTTTACCACCTGCACATGTAAGTATTCCTTCCCGCCTGGCTGTTGCTGCCATGCCTGACACCTTAATTGTAAGCCTCTGATGATGGCTGTGGAGAGGGAGTCTTACTGAGGTTACTGGAACATGTTTGGCTTTAAACAGCGCCTTGCCTCTACAAGCCACTGAAACTCACTCACCCATGATTTCCATCGTCGCCTGACAGATCGTTCGGATGAATTGCTTTGCTTTGTGACTTTCTGCCTTAGTTAGATGTCATTCGTCTCTGTTTGGCACCTGCAACGTGAATAACAACAAAACACAAAAGATTTTTCTTTCTCCTTTTTTTTTGCTTCAACAAGGCCTGATGCAGACAGTCTGTTTACATTCTGGTGACAGAGTATCTATGAAATATGACAGGATGTTTGTAGACTACATGTGTCACTGTGAGGTTTCACCTACAAGACATTTCCACTGCTGATACACTTTACTGCAATTATGTGGAGCAAAAAAAAAACAAAACCCAACAACTTTTAATCATCCTCTTCTCATATTTATTTTACTCCTTTTCTGCAGCATGTTTCATTTTACCTCGACATCCTCACTTCCAGGACTTGTGCCATGCTTGTTTGCAAAGGGCCTTAATGCTCTTTAGCAGGATTTAAATCTTCTCCAAAAGGCTTTATCGGCCGGTGATGGTAATTAACAGCGACACATGGCCTCCCGACCATTCTGACTTGAGGGGGGAGCCTGTATTGCTTCAAAACACGATACCAATGACATGATTTGATTTGCAAAACGACAGGCTGAAAATGACGACGTGTCATCTGGAATCTAATTAGAGGCCATTGATAGGCACGATGGGTATCTCAGTACTTATATGCCCTTCACGGCAGCCTAATGAAATCTTTATCTTATACCTGTTGATAACGCCATGCGTGTAGGCTACTGCTTCGAAATAGAAAAAAAAAAATCAGATGACTGATTTACACTAATTATCCAGTCCCATTAGCATCTAATTTGATATGCAATCGATAAAACAATCTGTTAATCTGTCTTTAAAAAATTGTCCGGGGCACATTGGATGTATTACTGTGACGAACAGACGGACATCATGGACAGTCTCTTTGCAGAAAGCCTCATCTCACCTCCATTGCATCGCCGGTGGGCTATCAACAGGTCCCCACTGAGTTCCAAGCACAGCACGTCCTCCACCTCCACCGGTCCGCAGGGCAGATTCACCTGTACCGAAAACCAAGAATAACACTTTCCTGATGGGACAAGTCATAACAGCTTATTTGGGAGACGGCACGATATCAAGAAGCAAGCTGAGCGCTTTATTTTCCAGCATTGTGTCCGCGGCTTTTGTGCGCTCCGTGCAGTGCGCATGTCACCCTCTGATCTTCAGGCACAGAGGGCTCATCCCTAATGAAAAAGAACTGGTCTACAGTAATCCTGTAATGTGTTTCAGTGGGGCACTCTGAGAATAATTCTTAGGAATATTAGTGCCGAGTAGGCTGAACTGCAAACTCTGCATGTCCCCAATGGCTGCCCTCACTAACCTCATGAGAAAATTAGGCTGTTACATCATTCAAAATCAAAAGAAAACAGAGAAAACGTGTTCTTAAATATTGGCTATAGACTGTAAGATATTGGCTTCTTGATATCCCAGGGCTGAAATCAAGAAAATCCCCCAAATAATTGGTAGCCTATTCCTTTTGACTAAATAGCCTGGTTATTATATATCATTTGCTTTTGTACGTTTTTAAACTGAAACGCTATTTTTTCCAATTTAGACTTAATTCTGGTCGTTTTTCATATCCAACAACCTTTTCAGTTCGTTGCTGCTTTGGATTTGTCATCTTCACGACCTTAAAGTTTGCTCAGTATACCCCTACCAGGCAAACCGCTTTAGGCTGAATGCTGCTCATTTAATATCCGGCTTCCAAAAACCAAACTGGGGCCCGGGGACCATAACAAGACATTTAACGGATTCCGGGAGGTCGCGGGCAGCCTGAAGGAGGACTGTCATTTCACTTTGTCTGCTCTTAGCTGAGGGTGCGATAATGAGTGGAACTGTATAGGCCTACCAACTGCATAGGTAGGCTAGATATACACTTGTCACCCATGGAGTCAGCCTGCAATTATGTAATCATGAATCAAACCATCTAAGAATAATCGCAATAATAATAGCTAAATAACATGGCTTGGTTTGGGCTTCCTGTGTGAAATTCATAGAGTGGGTGTTTTAATGGTCTGCTTCTATACTCTGCTAAACCCTGGGAACCCCTCTGTGTATCCACACGGCAGGTGGAGCCCTAGGTCCAGAGATTTCGGAGCAAAAATCCAGTGCCATGTTTTCCACCAGACACCCCCACTTCATCTCTCCCTCTTCCTCTCTCTGCATCCCCCAGGCAGGAATCATCACCCCCCGTCCTCCCTCCTCCCTCTCCCCACTCCTCGCTCACTCTCCCCAGCCTTTCCTTTCCACCCACCCTCGGCTCCCCGCCCGCCTGCAACGCAACGCTCCTCTCGCCGGGCTGCGCTCTGATCCACCGAGCATCCACAGCGCCTCCAAATTGGTTTGTCATTGCTGACCCCTCTCTCTCTCTCGTTCTGTGTGTTGACCACGGACCTCTGCTCCGCTGCGCCTTGCGCCGGTGGACTTCAGCTGAAGTCCGTAAGAACATAAAGACAACCCAAAAAAGATAAAGGGAGGGAGGGATACAGACAGACGGATAGAGAAATACTCCCCTGTCCTCCTCCAGCACTCCACTGGTCTTAGTGCATTTGGACGGACGCGGTACCTCCTGTGCGAGCGCTGATCGGGATACTAAGCACACAGCTTTTTTAGCTTTATTTCCACCAGGTTTACCCACGTCGTCGTCCCCCCCACCCCTCCCCTCTTTCTGCTGCAGCAAGAATTAACTACGGAACCGGAGTCGAGGCGCCAATCAGTGAAATCAAGCTATTTATCGACTGGGAAGATATATTTCTAACCAAGATCTGCGTTCTGGTGGAGGAAGAGGAGGAGGAGGAGGAGGAGGGGGGACTGTATGAAAGAGCACAGAAAAGGTTATTCCTGACTCCTCTCTGCGCTGGATGTGTATATATATGCGCGTGCATCGCTGCGACTGATGAGACGGTAAGGATCCTCTCTTTATTCCTCCACTGATGCTGTTGAATTTGTGCAGACGTCGCTTGGTAAACCTCTTGACTACATGTCAACCTGTGTCTGTCACTGACCTGCTCTGAAAGCTATACGGCAGCGCTGACTTTGGTTCTCGCGGATGCCCATGGGAATGTGGCCTGCGATTATTGTGACTTAAAGGGCTCGGAAACTGGCCCCTTAACGGACCAAAGGGGGACAAAATGTAATATAGTTGTTGGCGTAAATATTTGTGGAGATGATGGTCCAGCGGCTTGCGGCTGGATGGGCGTCGCTCTCGGATGTGAGATGTCGCTACAGGGCGAGTGATAAGCAATCATACCTATTACCTCTTCAGCAAATAATCAATGCCATCACATTATCCCATGACGGCATCTGGGTTTATACGTACGTATTTATTATTCTGTAGCCGCATGTATCTGTTTGACTGCGGGGCGCAATGACAAATCACATGCTTTGGCATGATGGATGACAGATAGACTTAAGTGTTCACCTCCTCAGGTTTTTTTTCCTTCTCCCCCCTCTCTTATTTTACGCGGCTGTCATTTGAGTATATGGGAATGCGGTTATCCTGTTTGGAGGGAAGGCTGTGTTGGGTTGTCAGCCGCAGTCTGAAATCCACAGTAAATCCAGCTACTCTGTAAGAAAAGGAGTATATCCAGCAGGCCGGTGCACCCCGGGATACGTCAATCATGCGGATTCAAGAGTGGGAGCTATGAGTCTTATTTACAGAAGAGACATGTGGGGCTGCAGATGACCTTGATGTGCAACTGAAAACTACTGAAGGTTGCTACAGTTCTTTGATAGTGACCTAAACTGAGAAGCAGCAGCCCGCCTCTGTTGTGTGTGTCGATGGATGCACATAGTGTATATGCCTAGTGATCAGCAAGCTGTCCTTTGTTTTGACTCACAGTTTTGTGGACTCCTTGCTGATGGTGATTGAGGCTTCATGGTCAATGATAACAAGTTGTCCGCTCTACAAAGAATTGCAAAAAGATATGTGGCAAAATAAAGCACCCCCTCAAAGGCCATTTGCTGTGTGTGTGTGTGTGTGTGTGTGTGAGAGGGGGGGGGCGCGTGAGTGTGTCTGTGCCTGCTTGGCTGGCAGTGGATTGGCCCTTCAGCAATCAAATGGCTCTCAGCAAGGAGATTGTGTGCAAACTCTTTGTGAGAGTCTCAATATACAGTATGACATAAAGGGGTGGATATAGTCTCTATTGGCTGAAGTGGTTGACAGTATATGTTGACTCATCTGTCAGCGCTGCAGCTAAGAAAAGTGTCTCAGAGGAATCCACTGAGCAGGTGGGAAAATGGTCAGTGTAGGCAGTTATCTGTGGCCTATGTCTATGCTGGAGAAGATTTTTTTTTTTTTTTTTTACGTATATTTGCTTGGCTGCCATTTTGGTAGCATCTGTTAAAGCACAGGCTTGTCTCCAAGGAGATTATTATGTTTGTGGATGAGAAGAATATCACTAAATCGTCTGTCATCACTGCATCTGTTTGTGCCTAAGTGATCCTACAGTCCCTTGGTTTCATTTGTATGCAGTGTTGATTATGTGCCCTGAACGCCTCGGAAAGATATAGGCTCAGAAGTCCTTGTCTTTTCCCATCCAAACCTGGCATTGTTGGTTGTGGGCGTCTCACAAGTTGTTTATCTGTTTTGAGATGTGACTTAAAGTGTGTAGCCTCTATAGTATTTGTGTTTTCCTTTTCCAAATTTACACCTGCTACTGTGGATGTTTACTTTTATGACAGGCTGGAATAGTGATAGGATGTTTGTTAGACATCACACCGTGATAGCACGGTGTTTCAAAGAGCGTCTTGTGTCACATCCAGTAATGACACCCACACAGCGCTGACGACGTTGAAGCACCTGAAGCTCTATTATGTGCAACAGCAGCAATCAAGCAATCTGCTGACTGTAGGTCTATCTGTCCTCCTTTAATTAGGTCACTGATTCATTTCACTTGCTATGATGCACGCGAAACACAAAGCTCCTTGTTGAGGAAAACAGGGGGCAAATTGGGATGGTTGTGCTAATTCGGATTGTTCTGCTTGATTAACTGAGGACTGACTTTCTTTGTTTGGAGCTGTTAGTGTAACACAATATTTGGTTAGGATTTGGGTGGCTCCAATAACAATATCAAGGCCTGTAATGGGAACAGCCTGTGATTTAAATGAGGGATCATATATTCGACATCTTGAGCTCACAGTGAAACCTTGAGATAATGAAAATAAACCTCGGCAGAAGACATGATCCACCGCAGACAGACAATAACATGCATATATACAGGCTTCGAGATGAAGACAAGCAGGCATAAAATCAACTGTGTAACTAGTGAAGTCTCTATTTCCATTGTCAAGGGTTATTGAGACACTAACTTCAGACCCTTGTGCCATTAATTCTGTTTAGTGGGCACATAGAACCTAAGGGCTGATTTCCACAGAACCATTTTAACAAGCTTCTCTTCAAGAATTTGCAGTTTCTAGTCTCCAGTCCTCGATTTAGCTAATTTATGTATGGCAAGGTAAAGGTTGTGTCAGAAAGCCTTGTAAATAAACAGGAGGTGCTCACAGAGACAACTAACTCCCTGCATAAATAAATTGTCACTCTTGTAGCTTAAGCTGTGAAAAAAAAAAAAAACTAATCTTAATGCTTCGGTAATAATATTAAGTTTCATTGAAAGCAAACTGTTGAATTTCACTGCATGATTTGCTAATGCGGTGATGATTCACATTCCCAGTCTCAACCCCACTTTGTGTGCCGAGTTTAACCTAATTCAAAAGCCTTTTCCTGCGCTAGACGACATCTCTCTCCCTGTATTGAAATAATGAGGCCAGATCCTTGCCCGTCTTCCTCATCCACCTAAAGCACTCGGTCATGTGTTAACACATCCTTCCTCCTACCCTTCCCTCAAAGAATAACCCCGGCTCTCCGCATTTTCCACCGTCGACTGGAGCGATCAGCTCAGTTCACCTCTCCTAATGTGTGAAACTTGCCTCCCATATCATTCAACCCTATTAGAGGTTCAGTCCATGCGAGAGGACTATGCAGTTACTTTACTACCTGATTAGCTAGTATATGCTTGGGGAAGGAGAAAACCAGTAGTGGACGACTGGCTGTCAGATCTCAGAGTATTCACTGTCTCATTGCTCCTATGGCTTCGACTAGAGTAGCCCTGCAGAGATGGATGTCTTACTCAGCCTAAATTTGGAGCTGTGGAGGTCTTCCTGCTCAAACCACCACAGCTTATTATCTTTCTGTATTTTGGGCCAGATTGGAGGAAGTGTCCATTGTAGGCCTGACTGCTCATGCCAAGTGTTAAGTGGGCTGTTTCTGTGTGGTGTTGAAAGTGAAGTAATCCTTCTCACTTATTGCATTGTAATCATAGCATTAAACAACAACAGCTGGTTCTGAATTGGAGGTCGACTCACAAAAATGACACTGTTGTAGCACTGAATCTAACAATCACACTTGAAGCAATGATTTGAATAATTGGATATTTGGGCCAACATGAGATAAATGTTGATAATAGAGTCCTTGTTTAAAGGTTCTTGGGTTTGATTCCCCGGGCCTGAGACCTTTCTGTGTGGAATATACATGTTCTCCTTGTGGGTTCAGTCCGGGTTCCCCAACAGCCCAAAGGTGAGCAGGTTAAGTTCATCGGTGACTTGAAATCGCCTATAGGTGTGAATGTAAACGTGTGAGTGTTGGTCGACTTTTCCATAAACGTTTCCATAAACTTTTGCTGACCTGTCCAGGGAGTACGCTGCCCCACCCACATAGATGAGCAATATAGCGAATGGATGGAAATCATTGTTCAAGTAATTTGTGTAGGAAACTAACTGGTCGCGTGTCTAAAATCTGAGAATTTGCTGAATTTTTGATGGGGTTAATTCAATATCTTGAGTGTTAGAGAGATTCCTTTAAATAATTCCCCAAACCAAGTGATCAATCCGTTCAATTTGAACAGGCAGATTTCTTAATAATGAAAGTAACTACTCTACTAGTATCTAACCCTAACTACAACTGCTAACATTAAAGCAGAAGTAAGTGGTCCGGTCGTTTTCGCTAATGCTGCGTTCCAGGCAGGCTTTTGAAATCGTAAATTACAGCTTCAAGTCACAACTTACGACTTTGTAGCGTTCCAGGCAACCCACTCGTGTTTCTCCGACCTGTTTTACCGGTGAAAGTCACTATAACAGCCACTCGTAACTTCCGAACTCGTACCAGATCGAACTGGTACCACTTCACAATTTGAACGCACCATAACAGTCCTCGTCCCTACACATTCACGGCGTTCCTTGGCTGCACACACAGCCCTTAATAAAAACTGTAATACGATAAATGTTTTCTCCTCGGCTCAGAGCAGAGCAGAGTGACTGACAGACCCGTGTTTTGGTCCAAACACTCTAACCCTGTCGGAAGATATAACTATTTAAGACTTATATTAACACAAATATATCACTTACTTCTGCTTTAATAATAATGATAAACTTCTAAAAACACGGCCACCAGTAACAAAGCTATAGCGAAGAAAACTCTTCAAAGATTTAATTGCATCTCATTTTAATCAAAGTTTTATAACAGGCAAATTTAACAAGCCTAATGACCTCAGGTTGTGATCTGTCTCACATGGGATGAAAATTATTGAGAAATCAATCAGTGTAAATCAATGCTGAAATTGCCCCCACAGTCGTTTACTTGGATATTAAAATCATGGTGATGGGTTTATGTCTTCTGCCTCCTTATATCTCTAACTTTCCTGCCATTTCTACAGAGAACAAATATTAACTAGTATGAGTTGTCCGCTGTCTTTGAAATAACACTATTCACAAGTTAATGACCTGTAGCTGACTTCTTCCTTTGAAAAAAATCAGTCTGAGGGTAACACAGGTCAATACTTTTTTTTTTGAAAAGAGAGGGTTTTATTTGTGTTTCTTTGACCAGTTGACCAGTCTCACTCTTTTGTTTCTTAGGCGGGCCTGGGTTTATTGCATGTCCAGCTTTTATGTTTGGCATCACAGACTTTTATTTATTGTGGATTTATTGGTTGCAAAAGACCTTGTAATACTGTTTTGAAGAGGGCAGCATAAAGTGAAGATGCAGGTTCTTATTATTAAGCCATTTTGAGGTGCAGTGGGTGGGTGTAAAAAGGTTAATTTCCCTCATTTTTATGCAATTACTTCAGGTAACAATTTGAGAAAGATTGTTGTTAACAACACCACAGATTTTTTTTTTCAATACCCTTCATTTTAACCCACACTGTATGACAGGTTTGACTTAAACCATAGTCTACAACAACCTTGTAAATGCTGCAACTCAACATCTGTGGTGTGGCACAGACAAGAATAATGACTTACTGTACTGTATATTGGAGTCTACAGGCTCATTCAGTTTGATTTGACAAAGGATGTTTACTATCAGCACTTGATTTGTCATTGAACTACATGTTTAAGCAGCTGCTTTTTATATTGGCTGTGTGTCCACAGTCCATTGTTCCTTTGGAACCTCTCACTCACTCAGTTGTTCGTCTTTCAGAAAAAAGAAAACACTTGTCCCTCCAGTCAACACATCTCCTGTCCACACTTCTCCTCTGTGCCCTTCACCCCCCCCCCCTGCATCCTACTCAAAGTTGTCACCACTCAATAGAAACACACGCACGCACGTTTGCACTGACACACATGTGCAAGCTAACACAACCATAGAGAGCCACACAAACGTGTCCTGCAGCGGTATATTTGGTGACACACACAGTGCCATTAGGGAGCTGAACGGAGAATCAGTGTACAAGGCCAGAGTGATTGTAAGAAGCTCACTCAAAGGTCTGCCGATTATTTTGGTCTCCGCAGGAAATCATTTACAATAGCACTCACCCTCCCACCCCCTCCTTTTCCCAGTTCAATCCATTTAAACAGTGTGTTACTGCATGCGTTTGTGCGCTGTGCATATGCAAGCCTCGAGTTAGCCGCCACCGAATTGATGGGGAAATTCTTTGCTCTGTTGTTTGTGCGGCTGTGACTATGGCGTGCTTTGGAGGCCGCGCTTGTTTAGAGAACGGGGTGCTTGGAAATGAGTCATACACAATGTGATGCAACACAGCGGAGCAGATTTGAATTATGGGGCAATGAACAATGAGGTCATCACAGGGCTGGGGGCACAAATCTCTCAGTGCCGTGGCATAACACAGCACTTCTTATCAATGGCGGAAACGACAGCATGGTTTGGAAATGCAGTATTGTTTAAATGTTGCAAATAAAGGGCAGGGATGTGGTGGTGACTGTAGCGACTCAGACAATGTAAGGGGAATTCTGGCTTGATTGCAATTGTTTAGTTTCTTTAGCGCCATTTAACTTCAACCAGATTGTCTGCATGTTGTTAAACTGTGGTTTTTCCACATCCATGTCCCGTTCCAGTGTGTCCACGCCTCTTATATCCATCATACTGCATCCGATGATATTTTCCATATCCTTTTCTTCTTCAGCAGATTGTCCACAATCAGCGTCTGCTGTAATACCATCATCCCCAGGCCCCTCTTAAATTTCCTGCTTACTGGGCTTTTACTTTAACTGCATTACATACATCTTCCACTCCCTGTTCATCTGGTTCCTTTCAGCATAAACCAGGGTGAAAGATCTGACTCTGAGCACTTTGATGCGACTGGCCGTTTGATGGTAAATTAAAAAAATAATATTGTCGTTTATTGTGCCGTTCAGTGGCACAGCCGTGATCGTGATTGATATTGAATGCCATTTTCATTCCAAGTCTTTGAGAGTGAGAATATGTGCCAGGGAGTATTGATCTGGAGCTTAGATGATGGTGCAGTATGATAGGCTGAAGGGGGGCTAGGATGACTAGATGGTCATGCTTGATGGAACAAAGATATTAACAGATATAGTAGAGATCAATGGCTTGATAATGTATGTTTACATCAATTGTGCCGTTTTGTGTTTTTTTCCCCCCCTCCCTCATGTTATTGAGTCGACCAGCTTTGTCTCAAGTGTAAATATAGCACCTTATGCCGCCTCAGTTTAAATCCCCTTTGACTGGCTGGTGAATAATTTTGTGTGAGAACAGGCCACGGCTAGCTTACTTTTAGCACATTCAAAAGATGGGCCTCTAAGACAAACTGCACTGTTTTAGTCTCCGCTGAAGACATTACAACTCATTTGAGATAAAAGCACCATGGCCCTTTGGCATGTATCAGCTCCCGTCAATTTGTTCCTGACGTATCTTTCACATTTTGCAATAAAACCATTTTACCACCTCTGTGTTTTGCAAGGCAGCCTGATAGTGTCACACCAAGACAGATGAGTACCACACTGGCCTGTGGGCCTGCAGCAATAACTTACACGGACCACGTGTCTGTTTTCTAACCATGTGAGAAATTGTATGCGTGTTCTTCTGCGCTGTGCTTACGTGCGTTTTGAACACTCGGATTGGCCCCCGCTCAGATGGTATATGTATGATGGATGAGACGACATCTATCACATGTATCAAGATGAGAGTGAAGAGGGTATTGGTCCAGGGCTTTTATTCTAGAGTAAGAGTGAACTGAGGCAAGTCTTTGATAAATGATATTTTGTACGTTGAAACCAATCTTTGTGTAACACCAACATCAGGCAATTACTGTCAGCTATTTTCATGGTTAGTATAATATATATCGATGTGCGTTTTTTTCTGTGAGTGTGTGTGTGTGTCTGTATATGTGCGCACCCGTGTATTGAAACATCTCATTGTCCAGGGTTGAGTACAGATGATTACAGTTCAATGGTTCACAATAACTGGACAAATCAACCAGTTTTTTTATGTTTCATTGTACACACCTCCGTTCTTCAACCCCCCACCCCTCTCTCTTTTCTCTCATTCTTTCAAAGATGTATGTGGGACACAAAGACAAGAGCCTTTAATTTTACGCCTGAATAGACCATATACACTATTGCTCCATATTCTTCATGCTTATATTGAATCTGTCGAAGCCCAAAGCAGAGAGGGGGAGATTGCAGTTTTAAAATGAACATAAAGGGGACCCCACCCTTAACATTGCTTCATTTGGAAGTGCCATAAATCTCCAGCTCTATAGGCGTCAACACAATTTCTAGTGTGTTATGGCGCAATCTGTTGTCTAAGGCATAATTACAAAGGGTAATACATGAAAAACCATCATGAAAGCATACTGTAGAGTCATCCTAATTACATACAGTGGGCTCGTGAGTAATGGGGGTGACACGGGACATCAATACAGCCACTGCCTCTCATAATAGAAAACACCATTGTTTTACTGTGAGAAAATGGTCAGCATCTATCATGTGAAATCTACTCCCCGTCTTTTTTTTTCTTCTTCAGGAAGACACTTAACTCAGAGACGACTTTAAAAAAACAAAACAAAAAAAAACCTCCTTCCCTCTCCTCGTCACATCCAACCATTGTTCCATCAGACTAAGGCACTTGCTCATTGAAAACCCTCTTGCTCAGAGCCCATTCTAGTCTCTGAGTGAAAGCTCTAGGCGTTCACCGTTTTCCCACCTAAGTCTCGTCTGTCTGTCTGTCTGTCGCTCATCTGCTGGTTGCTGTCAGAAGAACCCTCTCTCCTTCATTTGATCAAAAATCTTACTTTGGTCTCATTGTGTGAGCTCAAATCATAGCCTGCCCTCAGAATGGTACTCGGAATATGGCTGCTGAAAATAGTATGAAATTACTTTAGTAGTGACAATCTGAAATCACATTGCCCATGTTGATGCAGATGAGTTGCTGGAAATAAATGTATAGTTAATATCAACATAGATGTAATTCCTAACTTGACATGGCTAATGAATGGAAACGGAAACAACAAAAATAAATTTCAGTGTTTTCTGGTATGGTGGTGGTGGGCAGCAGAAGATGTGCTGTGCTGTATGGAGTGAGGTCAAGGTGCTTGGTTAAATCAAATTATCATGGGCCACAGCGTAAGCCAGTAAAACAAAACTGAGCTTCTCACACTCAGGTTCCCCGATCACCAGGATATGACTCTAATGACAACTAGCAAAACAGTGTTTTTTTTTAGCTGCAGCCACTCATCTTTGCCATTGCTTTGCAGGTACTTCATATCTGCAGTGACTAATTCATATTAATTCCACCAATAACTTATTTTTAGTCATAGTCAAACTTAAAGGTAAATAAAGATAGCCCGTAATGGAAGAAACTCTACCCCAGTGTTTTTCAGCCTTGGGGTTGGGACCCCACGTGGGGTCGCCTAGAATTCAAATGGGGTCGCCTGAAATGTCTAGCAATTGAGTAAAAAAAATACTGATGATTATTATTTATTTTTTAATTTAATAAATATTATTCTTTTTATAATGTGATTCAAAACCCCATACAATCTTAAACAACTGTAGTCTATACTTTCACTTTCTTAAATAGAGATTGAGTTCAAATAAAATGTAGCATTTAAAAATATCTAAGCTAGCACATCTTGATTAACGGATTGTGGGATCGCCAGAAATTTGTGATGTCAAAATGGGGTCACAAGCCAAAAAAAAGGTTGGGAACCGCTGCTCTACCCTGTAAAACCACATAGAGTTGTGGTGGCGTTGCTGGAAGAAATCCTCCAACAAACACTAAACTGTTTCACCACAGTTCCTCCTTTTACAATATATCTGCCAGACAAGAAGACTGGTACTGGATGATTCTGCAAAAACCCAGATTACATTCAGTGGCAACATGTATTAAATCTGTTGTGTTGATATTTAAAAAAAAGAAAAAAAAGATGATGTTTTCATGGCAGATAAAAAGCTTAAAAATATATATCTCCCGACAACCTCAAAAATAAAGGGGATGCTGCTTCCTGAGATTTAGTACCGCACATATCACGGAATATGGATTCATCAAATATTAATGCAATTTCTAGGGATAATGGGTTGACGTGGCTATAGGCAAAATGTAACAAAGATTTTTTTTTTCCAATTGGAGTTTTCCAGACTGGAAAGTTTTTAACCTGTGGCTTCTGATTGCTGAAAATAGAACAAAATAAGGATTTAATGGTGAATTCCTCTTCAGGGTAGAACAAAGTGATGGCGCGCTGCTGATGTATGCATGGACTTTTGTAATTGCCTGCATCTTTAATCTTATCTTTCCCCTTTCCCACTTGTTCACATAAATGAGTCCTAATGAAAAATCTCATTCCACACCTAGTTCCAATCCTTACACAAACTTGTTCCTTCACCACCTTCGCCTCTGCACCCCAACGTGTTTCTTTTCTACCTCTCCTCTTCCATTCTTCATTCATTGATCCCTTTATTGTTGACCAGCTCCGTGTGAATAATGTATACCGTGTTCTAAGGGAGGCGAGTGAGACGCGAATGAAGGTGCTGTATAGGTAGGGGAGCTTAGTGCCTAACTTATTTCTCGACGTGGCTCTGTTGCCTCCAGCAATCCTCCTGCATTATAGTACATGCACATATAACACTGGGGGTATACACTCATCCACATCACACGCAGATATGCAAACACATGCATGTAGACAAACACACTACAGTGAATCCATCTTTTGTTGCAGTCCCTGCCCACCCAACCATAGAGATATTGCTCACAGCCTCCTGTACTGGCTAATAGACCCAATTACTGCACAGCACTGCCTGAGAGCTTCACAGAGGTCCAGGCCCTGACACTCTGTATAGAGGTGTGTGTGTCTGTGTGTGTGTATTTCAATATGTTGATGCACTTGTTTTTTTGTGCCTCTGAAAATCTTGCATGGCACGCAGAGATGCTGGAACTGAAAATTCAGGGCCAAATAGATATATGCTGTTTTGTCGGCCCCAACAGCCCTCTCAGTAAACAGCAAAACACACGCACGCACGCACAAACACACAACTACAGCTCGCATGCCGCGAGGTGCACGCACAAGTCCATGTGCAATGTCAGTCACAATACAGACACTAACATTGAGATTGACCCCAGTGAGATGAGGCTGCAAAGTTTACCCTCCGGAGAAGTGGGTTGTGGGGGGTGGGGGGGGGGGGAGGCTGCAGAGAGAAGGGAGACAGAGAGGGTCTCTCCAAAACAGAAAATAGCAAAGAGGGCCACAGAGAGATACTGTGGGGAAAAAAAACATAGTAATGGAGAACAGGGGGAGATGCAGAGGGAGATTGGGGAAAGGAGACAAGACACAGACAGAAAAAGATATAAGACACATGATCCTAACCCTGTGAATAACTGCCACTCTGCATTCTAGTAACAGAGCTAACAATTTCCCTTTCTGAAAAGTGTCTGTGGCATTTGGCTGCGAAATGCCACCCATATAAACCAGTTATCATGGCATGAGAGAGCTTTTTAGCTGTAAACTGCCAGCGAGCACTGAGATAGACTATTATAGACTTTGATACCCTGACACTTAAGAGGTCATTATGAGGCAGAGCACACACGCACACGTGCACGTGTGCATGCACATGTGGACGCACAAACACCAAACAAGCAATCATGAGCGAAAATGGCTTGTGAACTGTCTGGTTCTTGTGTTTGAGTGGGTTACGGCTATTCACACGATCTGGAGGGGGCCATTATTCACATCGCACCCCACATTCACTACATATTACGGCTATCTGTCTCTATTGTGAAAAATGACAGGGATTTCGGTTCACTGAGCTCGAATAACCGCACCCTTCTCCCCTGTCTGTGTGTGTGTGTCTCTCTCTCTTTCTCTCTCTCTGACTCTGTCACTCCCTGTTGCTCTGTCTTCTCTCTGTCCGTCTGTCTTTCTGTCTGTCTAGGACAAGGACGTCCAGCTGCCACTGAGATGTGATTCTCTCGGATTTCGTTTCACTTTGAGAAAGCAAAGCACATTATAACAGGTAAGATTTGAGCCCGTACGTGTGTGTGCAAGCTTGAATACAGATGCCATCTTGGCACGATACAATTAAAAACATTTTAAACCAGGGATGTTGAGTCATTCCTATTTACAGCAGGCTTATTTAGGCCTGGAAATGAGTCACGCAAAGGCATACACACACCTGGTGTGTTGTCTTTTTTTTTTTGCAGACTCCACAATTTGCATTATGCTTTTTTAGAACCCAAATATGACCCAGTGTTCTCCCCCGAGATCTCAGGGTTCCATCTGTGCCAGGAAGTGCTCTAATTGGCCCGACAAATGTGTCCTCTCAAACTGCTAATCCAATCAGATATGACCCATCGAGCTTCAAAAAGAATACCAAACAGCATGCAATATGCAGTGACCACAACAAGACGTGGAATAAAAAAGCAGAATATGACGGATCATGTGTGAAAACAAATATTGAATTAAATGCAACCTGCTGCCTTAAAGGAATCAACAGGAGCTTGACCGCAAAAATCAGACCTTCATCTGCCCATGGAGCCACTCACTGCAACTTATTCACAGTGTGTTTACAAGCTGAGTCGGGCCTGTAAAATGTCGAATTTATGAGCTCCTTTTTAATTAGGAATACTGTCTCCTAGAGTTGGGCTGATGAATTGCACATTCGGTTTATTGATGATAGAAGAGGGTGCAGTTCCTGGTTATTGACAGCTGCTCAAAGTATCCCAGCAGACATCAGTTTTTCACTAAGAAGAGAAATGTGTTACACCTTTGCTGTATAAAAACCCCAAGGCCATTTCCATGTGGGATCCTATTCTTTATTGATTGAATTGGCTGAGGCTGATGTGAAGAAATGTGTGTGCTCTCTCTCTCTCTTTCTGTATGGTTTGGCAGTGTGCTGTGTAGTTAATAGTTATTTAACTTCTATCTATCTGAAGGACAAGGTCATTTTTACTCAAGTGTCCAGTCACTTCAATAGAACCTACAACCTGTGGGAGGTTATTTTAGTTTAGATTTGTACAGTACTATTCATATTCAGTTATGTGGGCTTTTCATTTATTTAATGGTACAACACTTTGTGTGTGGTCCAGGTCATGTTGTGTTGATCTTCATCTTTACTACATTATAGGGACATGAATTAGGCCTATAATGTAAATCATTGAATTTCAAGAAAACAACGTAGAGGTCTACAAACACCTATAGGCATCTGGGAGGCTCTGGTTTAGGCTGTCTTGTTAATATAGATTCTGCCATAAAGGCCAAGATCAAAGGAGTATACACAGTAAAGAGAAGGAGAACAAATGAACTCAAAGTAACAAATAAATTAGATTTAGTATTCTAACATTTCATTAACTCCAGAGCACTGTAATTATAAACATAATATATCCTATTACGCCTGTTTAAAAAATATTTTTTGTAAGCTCAGAGGTCACCACTAGAAGAAGTCTTCAAGGATGCAATCAGTGTCAGGTACCAGATGAAGAAGAGTTAGAGGTGGTCAAGCAATAGTCTGAGGTCTCAAGTTAGAGTCAAGGTTAAAGTAAAACCTCAGGAAATGAATGTTAGTCAGTGCACCGTCCTCTGAAATCACAGAGACAAAACGCTGTGTGTGTGTGTGTGTGTGTGAGAGAGTTTCCATGGCCATTTTAATGCACTTCCTGTCCAGTATGTATCCCCCCTAATGCGTTCCTTCCTTTCCTCTCATATGACTGTAAATACTTGCTTTGAAACCTAATTCTGTGATATCAAGGCCGCATTCGTCTTTATTTCAATGAAACAATGACTGAATAGAAAGAACAACAGGAAAGGGGACAGATCATTCTTCGCATAGGGAATGTGCTTTTTTTCTGAATGAGACAGGTGTTTCCTGCTGCACACAGACACACACACAGACACAACCTTCGTTAAGCACATTACTAATGACAACACTGACTGAAATACAATCTGTATCAGTTTCGCTGGTTAAACAACGATTACATGTAAAGAGAGTCTCACCACAGAGCACTACAAATATGCGTGGAGAGATAAGCAGATAAACGCTGGACTTGGTGCTTTCAGTGAAAATATAATAGAATGCTACAGTAGGTGCGAGACTGAATTGAAGCAAAGTGATTTTTTTTTTTTTACAAGGTTATCCTCTTGTGAATCTAAAATTGTGTAAAAATGGTTAAGAAAAGTTCATTTTTCTGTAACTTCAACCAAAACCAGAATAAAAAAAGTAAATATGGTAGTTTAAATATGGAATAATCCAATAGTAATTATTAATTGTGTTATTGTTATTATGTACTACACATAATTACATGACTGCAAAAGACACACACTCACACACACACAAACACCCCCCCCCCCTCCCCTCCCCGCCACCTCCAATGAATACAAGCGTATTGTCTTATAATGTGACCTTTGACTGGAGTTGAGAGGCCTTTGTCCTGAAACAATAGTGTCCATATTGTAAACCATGCCAGTCAACGCCGTCTGCCCAGCTGCCAGAGAATGGGTGCAGATTGTCCAGGGTCCAAGTTGAAGGCTTTGAGGCAGGCACTTGTAAGAGTGTGTGTGTGTGTGTGTGTGTGTATGTGTGTGTGTGTGTGTTTGTTTGTGCTTGTGTATTTTTGTCTGTAGTGTTTGTGTATGTAAGATGCAAGCCTGTTTCCCAGAATCAGCAGATGGGCCTGTGCAATTAGATTCAGCCCTCTTCCCTTGTGTGCACACATGTATGAGTGCACAGACACACATACACGGACACACACAAACCCACAAAGCAACACACAACACGCCCAGGACTGAGCATGAAGCAGATGTCTCTGAAACACTAGACCTGACAGTTACTGTAATGGAGGAGGAAACTGAAGAATGAAAATAGAGTTGCTAAGGCAACAATTAGGACATCACTCAAAAAAAAGTTTAACTATTATCTATCTATCGTCTATCGATCTATTAACTCTGGGTAAAAAATAATAACACAATCTTAACAAGCTGTACTAATAAACGAACAAACACTATTCCTTTTTGTTTTGCCCATATGAGTTTTGATCTCATGTGGTGGATTACAGTCCATTCGTTTCACATTCACATGAACGGCGAAGTAGTTCAGTGTGATTAGTTTTGTGTTGTTGTTTTACAACTGTCTGCTCCCTGGGTTAATGAATCCAAACCCACCCTAATTAGAAACAACTGGACGTTAGTAATTGAGTCTTTTGTTTAACATACATGTTGCCAAGTAGTCCAGACCTAATGCATCACACTGAAGCACAGTTCCCTTTAGGGTGGTGAACTGATAGTTATGCCATTCTTGATTGTAATTATTCCTGGCCAACTTTAATCAAACTTCAATGTTCAATCAATTATCTTCGAAAAGGCTTTTCACATTAGTCCAGGGCTGTTTACCAAGAGACGACACTATGGGAACCTTGTTTTTAAACGATGTTCACCACATGGACTGGTCCCACAGGTAACTGCGTCTGAAAAGCACGAGCTTGATTTGGCGCACTCACGTGCAGACGCGAGTTCACGCGCGATGTTTGGTCGAGTATATTTACCGACCGGTAGTTAGATACACAGCAGTACGTTGGCGCCGAGTTTTAACTTCTGCCAGACACAAACACAACAGAACAGACGCAGACACAACAGACCAGACCAGAGCAGCACTGGGAGTAGCAGGTAAGCAACTCACGCACAGACCAGAGAGACTCAGTGCCACGCCAGGTTAGCGGGGCAGACAGACTGGAGAGAGAAGCACTACAGCTAGCATCTAAAGTTGGCCTGTTATTGTTGACAGCAAACATGGACAGCAGAGAGACAGTTTACCTGTTTGTTGTCCCTCAGGTCACTCCCATGGCGGCTCCTTTTTCCATTTCGTGACCAAAAAGATTATTGTTCCATTTCATCCTCTCATTGCAGTTTGTAAAGCAAAACACCGGCACTCGCTTTCATCTGAGGGGCATTCATGGGATTCAGGGACGTTGTCTGCGTTACGTACGCGTTCTCAACGTGCGTAGTTACGTGTTCGGCCGGCTCTGAAAAGCATGCGTGCCGTGAATGCATGCATGCAATGGCCTACAGTATGTCTAATCATGACTAGCCTACAGAAAATCATTTTTAAATTGATTATTGTGATACTTTGATAAACACTCATAGTGAGCGCTATCTATCTATCTATCTATCTATCTATCTATCTATCTATCTATCTATCTATCTATCTATCTATCTATCTATCTATCTATCTATCTATCTATCTCTATCGATCTATCTATCTATCTATCTATCTATCTATCTATCTATCTATCTATCTATCTATCTATCTATCTATCTATCTATCTATCTATCTATCTATCTATCTATCTATCTATCTATCTAGGCTATCTATCTATCTATCTATCTATCAGGGGGGCATCTGACTATCTCAGTACACCATCTCCACATTTAGCCTCACTGGTCATGTATTGACCTGCAGTAACAGATAGGCTCAGAGGAAATGAGCTTGTGACTGAAAGGTCACGGTTTAAAATCTGAGTTGTACAGTAGCTGTAAAAATCCTGGCAGTTTAAATCCCTCAACAACTGCCATCAGGGCTGTGACCTCTGGGCACTTAACCTTTAAATGTTCCAGTGGAGCAGCTCGGTGCCCAATAGTGCAAGACTGTGTGGCTGCACTGCGCAGGTCCCAGGTGTGACTGTGTTAATGTGGGAGTGTGGTCTGGTCTTCCTTCCTCTCAGCTACTCCCCCTCAGCCATTCATGCAAACATGAATGTGTTCTCTCTTAGTCAATGAGCCACGCTAAATAAGGCTTAGGCTATAACTTCGTAGCTTACAAATGTGTGGCGTTTTCGGTTATTATTCTAGCATTTGGTAATGATTATTTGCTAATTTAAAGGTGATGAATGATATTTGACGGTGTCTGCTGCCTGGTGGCTCAGTATCCTGTTGACTGTGCTAAAGATACCTGTCTGTCCCTTATGCGCTCTTTTTTCCCCCCCTTAGACTGAGACAGGGCACCAGGGGAGCAAACACACACAAACTCGTATGCACAGCATCTTCACATCCATGCACACTGACGTAAACGCAAGGCTCACATGCACACCACTAAACACAAATACATTGCCACCTGAGTGCAGTGTTACACTCCCCTGACACACAGCCTCCATACAAGTGTGCACGCACACACACACATACACACATTTCAACAGGGAATAGCCCATAGAGATGCTCTTTGTCAACAACTTGGAAGAAAGTAGCTATTTAAGGCCAGTGTATTCCTGCAAGGATAAGCTAGCTTATTTGTGTGAAACAAAACAAGTTATGGCAGTCTCTATCACTCTCTCTTCTCCTGTTCATGGTGTTCTGCTTATGAACCGGTGCTAATTGTGTAAAGCTGACTATACTGTGAGTGTAGATTTCCAGCGGGCTTGGTGTGATGATTAGCAGATGTACTCACAGATGTTTTCCCTCCATGTGTCTGTTTACCAGTTCAATTGTCCCTATCGCACACTGTAGAGATTTGTTGTTCTGTTTGGTTGCTCCGACATAGTTTCCAACAAAAACATTAGTTAGTGAAGTTTTACATGCTTGTGTAAGCTCCATTCTTGCTGGGACTAGAAAATCAGATAACGTTTGTTACAATACATAGGCTATGGGGAGCATGAGAATGCTAAAATCACTACAAATGTCAAAAACTTCAGTGTTTCACTCTGTTGCATTATGAAACTACGTTTTGGACAGCTCTTGGGTTTTCACTTTGCAGTTAAACTGATAAATAAATAAGTTAGTCTGTTGTTCTATCCATTATCAGAGAGGACCAAATATGAATGTGCTCTCTATGTTACTTTTCATTATGATATTTTGAGGAAACATACAGATGTCCATGTGAAACAGCTGTTGTTTTTCGGACTTGAGAATATCCACACTTAGTCTTGAAGGGGAATCGATGTTCAAGACCTTTGAGATCTGACGAGCAAGTTACATTTTTGATTAAACATTTCTCACTTGCGCAACTGAGCACTGATGAAACCAGTGGTGTAATAAAAAAATATATATTTCTAACTTTGAAAAAATAACACATATTCCCACTATTTCTCCGCCATAAGAAAATAAAATACTTAATTTGTTTTGATTGTTTTTTGTAAAATGATTGTCTACATAGTAGCATTAAAGTGATAATAATGCCCGAATGTGGTGTGTTACATGTGTCTTAGTTTCACCTGTCAAAAACAAGAGACATTCAGAAATCTATTTACAAAATGCAGATACACAGTCACAGTCACTGCTCCTTTGAATCACCGTATTTTCAATGCATATGCTCTCGCTGGTTTGTTGATTGGAATACATCAGCGCACCAGGGATATGAAACTGCAATAAGATCCAGACCTCTACCCTGCGTGATTTGAATATGAAATGATTAGGTTATTGATTTTGGTTATTTGGGTCTCCTGCCCAGAGGGGTGATATTGTGGCAGCGCAATCACTATAGCTGACATTTAGCACTGTGTTTACCTTTGCTGTCTCCATTGATTGCTTCAAAATCACCACCCATACATCCTGCTAGAGCTCATTGTATCATCAGTTTTATGCTATTTCAGAAAAGTGATGGATACAGCTTATCAAAAATGCAATAGTTGTGGTCTGTGCTGGCACAGAAAATAACCACATTGCCTTGCAATCACCGAACAGTGGTTCTACAGGCTTGCATTTCAAACATAATTTGAATACCATTATAAAGATAGTGGATGGAATGCATTTTGGGTTTGAACTGCTATGAGATCTGTCTTAAACATGCGTTTGATTGCATAGGAACTGTGCATTAGCTTTCTACAGAAGATAGACAAGGGTTAGGACTGAAACCCAATGATATGCCAAACCATTTTTACCTTGCAAGTTGAAAACTACGGCTCAGCCACGGCCCAGCAGGGAACAGTAATAAGACCTGATTTTTATGTATTAATGTCCCAGGTACATTTCTTTCACTGAATAACCACTGCTGTGCCACTTCAATCCCAGTAAACTTTGAAGAAAATCTCGTCTTCGGTTCAGATTTTCGATTGTGTTTCTGGAGAGAAGTGAAAATGTAATATCTAACTAAAGTGTTTGCTGACAAATACTCCCATATCGCTGTGGACATCTGTCATGAGACATTTTACACACATCAGTGCTCTGAGCAGCACAGCCGTCAAAGTGACTAAAAAAGACTGTAGTTTTACTGATATTGTAGTATATCTGTGAGGAAATATTTATTTTTTCTGTCCACCAGCGTATTTTCTTATGTGGGAGCCAAGGTGACAGTCTGCAAATGAATGTACTCCTCTCTCCGTTAGATCTCTCTGTATTTCCAGTGCCATTTTCTCAGCAGTTAGACAATCCAGCGTTAAGTGCCTCCTTTTATATTTATATACCAGTGTTGGTACTTATGCATTATTAAATTATGAACAGGGCCCAGTAAGCGCCCCAGAAAGGCCTTTTTGAATAAATATTTCAAGACTCTGATATACACAGTTCATATCTGCTCTGTAATGCGGGAGGCCACGGTTTGGCTCTATGCAGAAATCACATTTCTTCCTGAACTGAATCAGTGAATCTACATTCAGATAGTTTCTGAACTTTAATTTGCTGATTCTGAATAAAATCTTTTCGTTGGCATGCGTGTTTATTTCCGGCAAAGTATTGGGATCTATCCAGCGTTTGGAGACGGGGGAAAAAAAGACACACTGCCTTTGTAGAAAACTCATTATTTAGGTCCTGGAAACTTCAAAAGTCTTTTATGTGAGGATATTTTGAAATGGAGAACAATAGGTGTAGAGGACCTGAGGACGGCAAACATGTTTAACCTTCTTTCGAGAGCAACAGAAGGAGCTGGATTGACAGGGTGCATGATAGAGGGGACAGAGGTTGCACGGTGAGAATTAAAGAAAACGGCAGCGAGATGCAAGAGCGTTTAAAAGCAGAGGAGTAAACAAGACAGGATGGAGGATAACAAAAGGGGTTGGAAATAAATGGAGGAAGTGAGTGCAAGTGAACAGAATAATTGATAAATGGAGGGAGAAGCTCAAAAAGAGGAGCACATTTGAACATTTGAGTGTATTCTCCTGCTATCTGAGCCTGGCCCTTTCATGAGGGTTTAAATCTAGGCCATGAGTGTCGTATCCTGCCTGTTTGTCTCCCTCCTCTTTAATGCAGCATCATTCACTGCTGAGGTGGCTGTTCTCTCTACTGTACAGCACAACTTTCTCCCTGCTCCCTCTCTCTCTCTCTCTTTCCCTCTTCTTTTCTCACAAACACAACCACACACACACACACACAAACTTTGCCTCTCTCCGCCTCTGGCTTTAAGGCATGGCTTTGATGGATCCATTGTGACAGTACTGGGTTTAGAGCACAGTGACAGAGAGGAAGAGAGAAATGGCGATGGGGGAGAGAAAGGGTGGTATGAAGGAGAAGACAGATGAATCAAAGGAGGGAAAACAAAAGCAGTGGCAGTGGAATCAACATCACTGCATCTCTACTTGACATAATTGATTGTATCAGAGGCAGTTTTGTAAACCATTAACTTCCCCCCCTTATGGGTTACCCCGCTAAACTGACATGCAAGTACATGTATGATTGGATGCTTACTTGTGTATTTGCATCCTGTTTATTTTGTGCATTCATTCATTCATTCGTGTTTTGTTATTTCCTGCTTTGTTGCCAGCCAAGGATACGTGAATGAATCAACCCTCTGAAGTAGTACAAGGCAAATATTGGTCAGGCATCAGGAGGGATGAGAAAATTGCCACGCTATACTGCTATACTGCTATACTGCTATACTGCTATACTGCTATACTGCATGACAAAGCTATAGTTGAAGTTAAGGAAAAAAGGAGTTGTCTAGGAGAGAAAAAGTAATTGTTTAGTAATTGTCAGATGACAGATGTCAGATACTGTATTGACAATCTAAACTGCATCTTAGTTACGCTAATGAGTTTTTAACAGGATCTCGTTTGTTGTTACTTTTTTCTCCATTATGACCTCATTTAGCTTCTGTCACATCTGCCATATTTATGTAGTATCACAGACCCAATAACTAAAAAGATTAGTAAGTTGATTTTAAATGACAGGTTATTAGATTAAGAAAAGAGACTGTAGGCTACATCATGGTTGTGCCTGAGATAATACTCCTTCACTATCTAGGTAATTCAGTCTTAAAAGCAACATACAGTTATAGGTCGACCATTAGTTACACATTTTGATAATACCTTTTAGGATACTATGAGTCCACAATATATGCTTCATAGTGGACTATAAGTGAAGAATTTTGAATACGGTATATGTTTGGCTAATCTAAATGTATCTTATCTGGGTTATTTAGCTTTTAGCAGGACTATTTTATGAGTTTATCTTTTCCTTCTGTACATGAATATCTATCTAGCTTCATTGATGTGGTGTATCTGATCCAGTGTTAGAGCATCAAAATTGATTTTTAGTGACGACTGGTGAAGAAAAGTCAGTAAATGGGTGCCATGTTCATGTAACAGACGCTATTGCTAAACGTTGGAGCATCAAAGCAGAAACAGGAAACAAGTATGAAAAGATCTATAATTCAGTTTCAGCTAATCTAATAATGTAGTTAGCTGTAACTGCAATCCAGATAGCATGAACTAACTGGGGTGCATTCACTACAGATTGGATTTACCTGTTTGTTATGTGGGAAAGTCAATTCCGCCGTCAGATGTAGCTCGGCTCTGGTCAAATATGCAGCAAGTCACTGTGTTTTAGTTATGTAGGCCAGTGCATTTTGAGTTGTGCTATTTTAATTTCATACATATTTGTCCCGTTATATGCAACAGTTGATCTTTTTTAGACCCTATTTTACGGGTCTCCAGGTTTGTCTTATGAATCTATGCTCAAATATTAAATGGTACAGATGGATATGGATGAAAAAGATAAATGCCGTAGGCTATTAACTTGCTTTAAGATTCTCCTCAACTCACACTGATCGCTTTTGGCACTCTCTCTCTCACTGCCTCCTGCCATCCTCTCAGTCCCCATCCCTCTGTCAGTCCTCCTTTATCCCATATTTCCATCTCTATCTTCCTTAGCCTTTTTCCTTCCTGACCTCATCCATGTATCTCCTCCTTCATCTTCTTCCCCCTTTCATATCCTTCATCTTCTGTTCTCTCCCGCCCCTCCCCTCTCCTCTACTTCTCCTCCTTGCCTCATTCTTCCTCGCACATCTCCGCCTTAGCCCGTCTGGTCTCATGAGGGAGGGAGGCGCGTAGAGTTGATTAGACTGGAGCATTAGAAAGTTCAGAGCAGAACAGAGCATGGTGTCTAGCCCGCCAGGCGGTGAGGAATCAAAACGGCAGTGCCTTACAGACGAGGTCATCGGCGGTGGATTTTCAGGGTGGTTTCGGTGCATTGGATTTCTGGGAGCGTCCTCAGAGCAGCCAGAGGCAGCCATGCGGAAACTGCAGTGGTCCGGTCAAAGCCGGAGCCTCCCCAGACGCAATTTTCTGACGGGCATAGAATGTCTAACACGGAGGGAGAGGATGAGGTGCTCAGCCCAGAGCTTTGAACTATTTTGAGTCAAAATGATTTTAAAGGGATAGATCTTTTTAGAATAAAATGTACGGCAGGGCCACTCATGATGAATGCAAATGGGTGCAAATGCAACCTTTCTCTGCTCTGTCACAGTTTATTGACCATAACATACTAAAATGAAATGAAGAGTTTGATTCAATTATGGAAAAAAATAATAATATCAGAAATCTTGATGTGAAATAAAAAATGAAACCAATAGAGAGTGGGGTTATGTGGGATTATAGAAATCCATTTTTACAGTGTATATGAGTACACAGTGCCGAACATTTTCCACTGAGGACCTTAAATTGAGCCCACAATGACCGAAACATGTCACAGTGATGTGGGGGTGACCTATACCTTTAAGGCTACACTCCAGCACTCTGCAGTTATTTGCTGTGAAGCCACACAAAGGATTTACAACCAGCCCTGTATGAAATAAATTGCCAGCCAGGCCACTTGTCTTCAGGGCATGGTGACAATTGTGCACATTCCTATAGTGAATCAGCCCCTCACCCACGTACTCCCACACACACACACACACACACACGTGCTCTATTGCCTGTGTGTTTATACTGTACATATTAGAAAACAGCCAGTGGGAGCAGCCACACCGCATCTGGCTGCACCAGCCACACATATAGATTCAAAATGAGAGGAACAAGCTGACGTGACTGTTCGTCTTGTTGAGTTAAGATTTGGTCAGCACAAACATGCGACATTGACTCATTATTAATTGTGATTTTAATCTGGTTTGAATGGGCTTGTATGTGAACCCTCCCCAAAACACCCCCCCCCCCTCCCCCTGCCATCCCATCACATGCAACAGTATGGATACATGTTGTGGTTGGACATGTCAAGACGTTCGTGTTGTTGGGAGCTGACACTATGTTTTCCCTGAGCTTCCAGTCACACCGAGGGTCCACTCGCTGCTAATCAGTATCTGAGGCTTCATCAGCACAGGGCAATTATGGGGGCGGGCTTTCTATTCAAAATCACCCATGGTGGTTTCAGTGTGTATATGCAGGCATGTGTGTGTTTTTGTTTGCATTGTGCATATACTCTCTGTTAGTGGTTGCACATGTGCTGCGCGTGTAGCCTATGTGTGAGTGTGATTGCGTCTTATGTCTCTCATTACAGGCCACAGCCCAGACTCCCACCACGTCCTATCCTGATTAGTCATCTCTTCAGCTCCACACAGCCAAATTAGCTACCTGAATGTGTGTGTGTGTGTGTGTGTGTTTTTTTGTCTGTGTGGTCACTCTAATCAAAATTCCCCCAGCTTGTCTACCTGTGCTGATGATAATTTGCCACACTACCCATACCCACTCACGCAGTCAGCCACACAACCTTGTTCCAAAACTCTCCATCACACAACACAACACACCCACCCACTCACACACACGCACGCAGAAATGGTCCGTGGTGGTTAAACCTACCCTAGCAAGCCAACTGGAGGTAATTTACCGTAGCTTGGCGGACACATGCCATTTTACTGAACATGGTTCATGGCCCCCTGAGCTTTGTTCCGCTCAGACTTCTCTCCAGCAGAGCAAAGAATGAACAACTGAGGAGACTAAAAGAGTGGGAAGGATAGAACAGGTGGAAGAGAAAAACTAAATGAAGAGAAATAGCAAGGGAGAAAGCACGGTTAAGCTGCTGAGCGTCTTCCTGTTTAATTATATCCTACATCCCAACAAATTGATTGATCTATATGTATGCAGACCATTTTGAAGATAAATTCATTAGTGTATTATTATTTTTTGGACAAACGCATCAAATGCGTGCTGTCTGTATTTTGTCAACAAATATTTTAACGAATCATTTCTTCAGATTGAGGGGTTTTACTAATGATGAGCATGTTTGCTTCCAAAACTGTCAAAACTGAACAATCCCTCCTGGTTTGCTTCCACTCTAATTAAGGACAACATGTACATACAGATGCACATGGACTACAAAATACTACAATTTGTGTAGCAATTACACTTTTCTACTTTTTTTTTTGCTAAAACTAAAATTGACTGCGTTGACAGCTTTTCCTAATGTGACACACACACACACGCACACACACACATTCATGCAGTCACATTCATTCTTTTTGGGTACACTATAAGCCCAGCATGGGCACATTTGAGACTCTCTGCCTGGAGGCTGAGGGAGTAGGGCATCTGGTCTCCTAGTGATAAGCATGTGTGTATGTGCAAAGGGGTGTGCACACGTGTGTGTGTGTGTGTGTATGAGTGTGTGACGTGCGTTGACAAGGTAGCCCAGTCCGGTCAGCACTCATTAGTGAAAGAGAGAATCCCCGAATGAGGAGTGCTGTGACAGGCAGGACTCTCGTTAAGGGACTGTACACACACAGGCACACGCACGCACGCTGACACACACACGCAGGGTCAGGCTGCCTCGGTGTACAGAATCAGCCCAACATCAATTAGTTCATGGATGCATGCAATATAGTCCGAGTGTAGTGGCCCCAGCAACAGCTCTGCTAATTCCGACCCTGTAGGAAATAAAGATTCAGGGCAGGAAAATAAAGGACAATGAAACCAAGTCACTTATGCATGCAACACTGCTGGGCAGCAGATTGTCCTAGTGGTACACTAAATACTGGGTTCCTGTTGAGAAACAGTCAGCTCTGTTCAGTAAAATCACACGCACCGGAACAGCAGTGTTTGCCGCAGATAACCTCAAAGAAACAAAATTTTAACGTATGTTTTATTTCTGGAAACATTAATAGATGTCTACTGAGTAGATAAAACTGGGGCAGAGATGGATAGAAACAGCAGGTAAATCAAAGGAGTTGGATCCAGGGGCGGCTATTTGTTTTGGTCTGATCCTGCTTATTAGTTGATGTTTTGCTCAGTTTTATGCAGATGCTGCTTATGCCAGGCAGGAGCTCCACTGAGATATCACCAGCTCAGGATAGGAAATACCGAGTTCATTTAAAATATATGACTCAATAATTTCATCATTTTAACAGTGAGTGGATTCAGATGGGGCATATGATGTTCGCCAAACCTTATGTGCACGATCAACTGGTGAATTCAGGGTGTAAACACATCACATATGTTCTGATAATTAGCACCATTACTGCCTGTTTATTCACAATATATTAACCAATAGACGCATTAAGATAATGAAAAGCACCGTGTTGCGGAAACAGGCAAGTGCTCAGGGCGATCATGCATTGTGGACTCTGTCAATGGAACATATTTTAACGGCATTATCATGAACATATGGGAGTATGCAGCCCTGCTGAATTATGAACATAACTTGAGTGATTGGAGTTTGGATTAGTACTGTACTGCTCTAGGCTGTCACACAACTATTGTCTGTAACAGCACTGTGGAAATGAGAGGGTTAATTAACTGATGGGTGAGATGGTGCTGGAGCATACGGCGTGATGGAATAGCTCTTGAATTATGGAACAGTGGAATGCTGTGGCTGGTGGCGTCCGGCCATATGTCAGTGTATGCCTCCTGTGTCTAGCTGGGGACAGCTGGTCAGATTGCTCATGTTCAACCAAGTTAGGGACCAATCAATCAAAACGGGGCAGCTTGTTGAGTAGTTTAATCGGGGGCAAGAAGAAAGCACAGGACTCTATTGTGATTCTATCACTTTAGCACCATTAGAGATTTGTCAGGAACCGTTAGTCGATGTGAAATCCCTCTCCAGTTGTGCCACCTGATATTTTTGAAAGTTAAACATAAAAATCTTTCTGTGTTGGTTCTGTTTTATTTTTCCTAACAAAACTGCTCTGCCATTTTGACCATCACTTTATTGGAAAAATAGAGCGTGGAATCTAGAGACCAGCCTGGTTAAATAGAGGTCACATAAAAAATGAAAATATGTCTGCTTCGGCAGCTGTGCCGCATCTCCATGATATTTCTCACATCCTCAGGTCATTATCAGGAGAAATGGTGGTTAAAACATGCATTCCTCCCTTTTCAGGCAATGACCTTTACACTTGCGGAATAGTATAGATTTGTGTCGGTGAATAAGACTTTTTTTTTTGAACAAGAACCACAAAAATTGCCCTCCAGTGCATAAAGAGAGAGAGAAAAAAAAGCTTCAACTCGTCAGAAATAAAAACATAAAATATGATCAAAGTCCAGAACAAATTGAGGATATAATGTTTGGCTATTTTATGTGGGAATTCAAATAGAATTTCCTCCTACAATCATTCCAATGTCGGTAAAATTAGTTTTTCTTTTTTATCACAGTAATTTTAAAATAATTTTCAATTTCAAGGATTTATTTTGACATACCAAAGGAAACATAGCTAGTTAATACCCCCAAGATGACTACACAGTTCTCTGTTGGTCTCTGCTACTGGTCTGCTCCCAGCATTCGGATTCTGCACACTGCATGTGCCCCAGGGTATATCTGTCCGTCCTGACTGCAGCATGAGGCTTTTTGTCACTGTGCATGTTCAAACGATGTTATGGACTATACGTAGTATATCTCTGGTGGTTGTAAAGGGGTCTGAGGCATGCTGACAGCTTCTGTACCAAAAAAATAAATAAATAAATCTGGTCTTCTTGTAACAGTAGTCATAGCTATCCAAAAATATCTAAGGCAGATGCTGCGCCAAAGCAGCTACTTGCCTTCACAGCATGGCACGACGCAGATAGCTGGCTATTGTCTTAGTCTCTGCTGGGCAAAAATGATATGGTCACACTGATCAATAGTCTCTGTTACACATGATGTATTTCCCATGGCTCTGGCTGTCTGCTTCACTCCATCTGTCCCCAACTGTCTGCTGATTTCTGCAGTCTCTCTCCCTCTCTCAGTCACACACACACGCACGCACACCCTCACAAACTCGACGGACCTGTTGATTTTGAGCTTGGCATGAATTCCCCCAGGAGCAGCAAACATTTATGTGCAAAATAAGTCTGTAACATTTAATCTGCTTGTATGAAAAATGATGTTTACTTGACATCAGCGACGACGATTGCAGAAGGCCCACAGTCTTCAAAAATGTGTACAAGCGCACACAGGAAATGAGTAAACATTTGTTGTGAGACTCGTGACCAAAAAAATAAATAAAGTGAATTTGGGGCCGTAGGATGAAAGCGATCGAATTAGTTGTTGGATGAGCAAGTGGGCGAGTGATTGAACAATAGTGGTCAGCTTAATCAGTTTTAAAAAAGGATGGAGAAATGATGCTTACCAGTCTGTCACTGCTGTAACTAATCTCAGAGACCATCCTCTTATTAATTGTTTATCGCTGATAGACCATGAAATGAACAATTAGATTGGAACATCAATACATTTCACACTTTGATGCTGATGTGGAATACCAAGCGAAGTGAATCCTAATACAGACAGCAGTGTCATTATGCAAAGATTAAGCTCTGTTATATTATGTTTGTCTGTTTTTATTTTCTTCAAGGTCAACATTTGGCATTTAGGCTCGCACTTCCTTCTCCAATTTGTCGTTCATGGCTTATTTGGCATATCTGTCTTGTTTTCTGCTCTTGTTAGTGCAATTTCACTTCACTGTTATTCCAGCTGTATTGCAGCTGCAAAACCAGAACAACTCTCAAGTCCCGTAGAAATAGCTACAGCATAATGCAAGATCATTTGAGGCCTTTGCACCTTAATAATTGATGAGAATGAACTACTTAGTTGTGACTCAAACAAATGCATACAGAATAAGGAAAAGTACAGCAACTGCTGTAGGTTACATATTGGACAGTGTTTGCTATAATTGAATACAACCATACGAGTTGTATATTGCCTGTTAATTATGCCATGCTCTATGTATTTCTCTCAGTATCATTTAAGATAATTATTGACCACCGTGTCATTCTCGGAAGCTACATTGACCTAAGTAAAGTGCTGTTAGTTAAGACATCAATAAGCCATAAGGAAGCAGCATAAAAGAGCGTCAGGGAAATCTTGCAGATGCATTTTTAAAGAATTCTGCTGATTGGTTGGTAGTAAGCACATGAAACTGTTTTATGAAACTTCAACTTATTAGCACATAGAGGTCAAAGTGTAATGATGACACTTGCATCAGTGGGGAAGGATTTGGGGAAGGGTGGGGTGGTGGGTGGCTTTTTAACATGCGTGTGATACAGATGCAGGTACTGTTTGTCCAGTAGAGATAAGGCATTTTAACCTGTACAGATATGGCACCCAAGTGAGCAAATCCTATCTGTGTGTGTCTTTTTTTTCTGGCAGGCCTGTATGGTGTCAGGAACACTGAGCTGTGAGAGAAACAGCTCACCACAAGACCGTCTGGGCTCAGCAGGAAGTACCTCCTTATTTACTTCCAAGTCAACCTCAGACGTCATGTGGTTCAGATGCCTGCTCTTCGTCTCGACCTTGTTTGCCCCGATTGTCATTGGTAAGCTACAAGTCCACACACATATTAACATCGAGGACACAACACAGACTGAAACCTTTTTTTTTTTTCTTTTTTTGATGCTGTGTCAGAGAGGTTGTATTTTTCAAGCTGCAGCAAACACATTGCGGTTTAAAGTGTAGCCTTTAGGTATTTACGGACAATTAACAGCTTAGCGCCCTGAGGTGACTACATTCAGACACTCCTGTCCTCACTCTGAAGTTGCACAGAAAAACAAAAAGACAAACAACACATGTGTCACAATAAGTGGAAACAATAAAATGGCTGATGGCTGAATCCCATTTAGCGGTTTCAGTTTCAAGGTCCTAGATGGGAGCGTGCTGACTCACTGTCACACTGGGACACTCAAACACAACAGAATGTCATTAGTAACACCTGTGCTTCTCTTACAATCAGATGGGCTTTCCTACTGCACTAATGTAAATACTGATAGTTGCACTGCATTAGAGTCTACACTGGACACATCGGTGCACGCTTGCAAGACATTTATGTATAATTTTGCTTCCATATGTCCAGATTTCCTTTACATGCCCACAACTACAAAACCTCACACACCCAAGCAAATGCTAGAGACACTGCAGCTGCAATACTAAGGAAACGCCCACTTAGTCTTCTTCATTTACAGATTTCTCTCTCCGTCTCTCTGTTTCTTACACACACACACCCACATGCACGCGCACAGTGCAGATGCAGCCCCAGTAGGTTGTCTGTATGTTTCCTCCTCTCCCCTGTGATGGTGGGCTTTGAAGACTCCTAGAGGGAGCTCTGGCCCACTTGGACTTAATCCTATTAATGGCTGCTGTCAATCACACTGTTGTGAGGAAAAACTGCTGCACATGTGCAGTCACACACACAGACACCCAAACACTCTTAACACACACGCACACACCTGACTGTTGACATGCTTGCATGCGTATGATATAGTTTAAATAGTGAAATACTGCACACCCACATGGACACAGATCCTTCTTAAAAAAAAAACAGCCAGGCATAAACACACTCAAGCACACACGGCAAGTGTTCACAGGCAGCCACTTAGACACACAAACACAGAGGGCTTTGCTTTAGCACCAAGAGATGAGTTTCAGTCAAAGGTATTTGCATCAATGTCTAAAGAATAAGTCGACATATGCAAATCAGGCTGTTTATACTTAGCAAGGATTAGTTGAAACAAAGACAGTTTAGCTTGAGGACACACAGCAGCAAGCACTCCATCTTCTCCACCGAGCCGTGTCTTGTCATTATTTCGGGGTTATGTTGAGACATGAAAAAAGAAAAGGAAAGCGTGAATTTCTGGACAAAAATCACCAGGGTTTAGAGAATATTTCTGGCATGAACACGGTTTAACCTGACAGAGTGGACTTGTTGATCATGTAGCCGGATGCTAATGCTGGTGAAATGCTATTGCTAGTGGACATCAGTGATCATCAAGGGAAGGTTAGGGCTGTTCTTATTCTTTATTGTCAACAACTAACATGAAGATACAGCAGCCTACACTCTGTTAGTACTATTATAGTACTTAGTCAGTGGCACCCACGTCCATGACTTTTTGGTCTAACATAAATCCTTGAATACAAATGGCAAACATATGATTTAGTGAATATTATGAAATACATGGGTAAAGAAATGTGTCCACCACTCTGGTCTGTGCAATATTCATTGAATAGGGCGACTTCTTGACAAATCCAAAGCGAAAATGTTCCCTAAAATTGCACAGGCCGGATTGTGCAGATGGTTTTCATATCATACAGGATCACAGCACCGCCAACAAGCTTTTATTTGGTGAGAAGTGATCTATATTTGACTTAAACTGCTTTTGGATAACAATGCAGACACGGAGGGGGGAAAAAAAGGAAGCTATATCAGGATTTAGCTACAAGGCGGTACTTGTTCGTAGATCCGTAGATTCGTTTTTGATCTTTTCATGGGATTTATTGACAACAAGCCACATCCTACAAAATCTCCTTTGCACTTTTCAAACGTGTTGTTTTTGCTCCAACTCGGATGACCCACATTTCAAACACCATCAGTGGCCAAACACTTTGGCAGTTCAAGTGAGAGATCACCTTTTAAATCTCTCCCTTCTTCTCTCTCACCCTCTCCTTCTCCTTCTTTCCATCTATCCACCTCTTTCGCCACTCTCTTGTTCTTGGCCCAAATGTAAAAATCGATATCCTTTTGTTTCAGCCCCCTGAGGCAATGAGAGTGTCTGAATAAGATTGTCTGTACTGTCCATGGCTGCCAAGTTTCTGTCACCACTTACACAACTAATGACAGACACATTAACATGCACTTGCCAGCTCGCACGTTATTGAATGTGTGCAGAGACGGAGGGCCAGACACTGGCATGTACTGTATGTGTCCAAGTGTAAGTGTGTATCATGTGTCTGTAAGTAACCGCTCACGCTTGTTTGGAAAGAAGTGACAGAAATATGTGCGTAGTAAGTCCTTTGGAGGCAGGTTTTAACACAGTGCAGTTTTATAGGTGAGGCTGCTGATATAAATAGATGAATTAAAAAGTGACAAACGAGACAGTGTAGTGCGCGAGAGTCAGAGCATTTACTGCTGCTTATGAAGGCAGAGTGGCTTTTAATTGGAGTACAGATAGACCTCTCATTTAAATTGTGTGTGAGTGAGTGTGTGTGTGTGCGCATGTGTGTATTTGTTTGTATCATAATGCTGTCTTTATGCCCAGTAGGAACCCTGTAAGGAAACACTGTAAGACATCTGATCCGAAGCCAGTCTAGACAGCTGCCTTACAATACTGTGTATTGATCCTCGTACGCTTCAATTAACCCTGTCTTCAAAATTTACATTCATGCTCACGGAGGTGGACATGATGCAGCCATTGAAAAACGAATAAACTAACACTCATATTAACACCGTAATGACCCACTGCCCCAAGCACTCCTGTCTCACATGCACACACACAAAAAAACGCATGAGGTCCCTCAAATCCTCAGCTACTACTGAGACACACATTCTGTCTGAATGTGTGCTTAAGGTCTAATCACAGCCTGAGGTGATATATGTGTGTGTGTGAGTGTGTGTGAATGTGTGTGTTCATTAGAGAGGACATTTTCAGTAAATGTCACTTATATATCAGTCTTATCTCTAAGCTAGTGCCTGCCATTATCAATGTGTTGCCCTCAGGGGCCAGCGACCACACAAGATATTAGCTACACAGGCTGTGAATTTCTGCCTCCACATGCCATCACTCCAAGCATTTGTATGCATGTGTGTATGTGTGTGTGTGTGTGTGTGTGCGTGTGTGAGATGTGGTGAAGGGCAGTATTAAGTTGAGCCCGGGCAGAGTGTCATTGAGCTCATTCAGATTCTTTGCGGCATTCGTGTAACCATGACGCTCCTCCAGCCAATGAGGGAGCCGAGGGAGGGAGGAGAGGGTTGCTATGGTTACCGTGACAGGGAGAGCAAGGGGAGGTGGTGCTGCTGCGCCTAGCCTTTCAGGGATGTCGTGGGCTGCGTTTGAAGTACAGGTATATGTCTGTTCATGGCGCGGGGTTCAGACGCGCAGTTGTACATGTGCACGTGTATGTTCACATGTGCTTTAAGAAATGTTTTGGTGTGTGAGAAGTGTGTGAAGGGATACATCCTTTAATAAAAACATGTGACGTGATCTCTAGCTCCACAGATTCAGATTTAATATAGTGTGTATTATTTGTTTATTAGACTGGGACAATGCAAGTTATGTATATTGCACCAGATACAGCTGGAATTCTCCGATGCGGTCCGTGGGCAGAGGGGAAGCACTGTGAAGCCAATATGTGAAATTAAGCAACAATAACATCTACATTGCAGTCGCAGCAGAGCCAGGAGAGACTGACAGAAGTGAACAACACTGGTGAACACCTCTCAGCCGATAACCTATCTATCAAGGGATGATGGCTGATGCTCCCAGGGGACTGCTTCTCTTAAAGGAGAGAGAATAACAACATCCAAGCTGCACCACAGCAACCCAAATCCCTAGGAGTATCCAGCACCACACCACTGATATCACAGCACCCAGCCCTAACCACAAGATAATACTGTACATATCTGGTGTGTTAGTAAACACATAATTATAGCACAAGGACACAAGGAAGTTTTTTGAATGACAAAGTCGTTGTCTGCAGCTAGACTGACAACACTTGTCAGAAGGATGAGATAATACATGCATCCTGATTTTGATTCAGTGATTGTTGTCAGACGTTAAGGGGAAAAAAACGAGGCTTCATCTTGCAACATAATGATAAATTAAAAAAAACAATAAGTAGTATAAACACCTGTGATGTATATGATTATATGTTCATTTAATTGATTAACTCAAGTCAAGTGTGCGTTTATTTTACTGCCTAACCATATAATACCTTTATACTATATACTTATATTATACCATATGAAAAAAATTCAATTAACACATATGGAGTTAAACAGACCACACAAGATCAATGCCACATTATGGTGCTGGCAGATATTTTGACTTTGCCACAGCAGGAACAGCACAGGTGTAACTGATTGATAACACTAAAAACAATTTGCATACACTGTAGGTGAGCTAGTCTGAGGGTCCTCGTGTTTTGCATGCTGGCTCACAGCTTATGTTGGGACGCTTCATGGAACCGAGGTGTTGTTCTCAGAATGTGTCTCACCCTTGCTTTCCTTAATGCGATGACTGGCCAAAATACCTGCTGTGAGAAAAGTCTGGAGTGCGACAGCAGCAGCAGCTCGGAGGAAGAGCTTGAATGTCCTCAAAGCACTATTCTTTACAGAATTTCAGGATTCAGGTCAAAGGATATCTAGACTTAAATAAGACCGTGGAAACTTGATTGAAGTTTCACTATCCAAGAGGCTTCATCAATCCCACTCATTAAACGAGGCAGGAAGAAAAGCAACGGCACTAAAAAGATCTGGGACAGATCAGTGGCTTCAATCTCATTGGAATTAATGACATGTTTCCTATTTCAGTACAGTAAGGGCGGATATATGCATCAAATTTGCAACTTCTGAGAATAATTAGGCATTACCATCTATGAATAATCTCCGCAGCACTAAATGCCTGTTGAAATTGTCTGGCACTTACTCTCCTACCTAGAATGATGTCTAAAACTGCTAACTGCAAAACAGTAATTATCAAGTCAGCTCACTTGCAACAGTGGACATGCACTGATGAAAAATCTCGTGTGATGCTATTGTTTTGCTATAGTGTGTATAATTAGTCTATGTGACAAGGATACAAATACAGTGAAAACAGCCTCTGCTTGTACAATTTAGACCTCCATCTTTCTAAAGACATTCTTACAAATAAGTATTCACTTATTGAGTTGCCTTGGTATGAAATGCGCTGTATAAATAAAGATGCCTGGCCTTGTTGTTGTATCAAACCACTTCTTTGGACCAATATGTGTGTTTGTGTGTCTCTTTGTGTGTGTCCAGCCCATGGCCGCGCTCCCATTCCCATGGCAGTGGTGCGCAGGGAGCTGTCGTGCGAGTCCTACCCCATCGAGCTGCGCTGCCCGGGCACGGATGTCATCATGATTGAGAGCGCCAACTACGGCCGCACCGATGACAAGATCTGCGACTCGGACCCTGCGCAGATGGAGAACACACGGTGCTACCTGCCCGATGCGTACAAGATCATGTCACTCAGGTCAGTGTGTACTGTGTATGTGGAAAAATGGTCAATTCAGTGTGTTGTCCTGTTGGTTAAGTTTGTGCCACCTTGATGCAAAAGGTACAAGATTCACACTTAGAATTGCTTCACTGTACAGAGGAGGAGACAGATGTCTCTCTCTAGCTACAGTAGATGTGCAATGTCAAATGTTCATTTAGTATTCATCCCGGTGATATATCACTGTCAAGTTCGGCATTACTCGCACGTCAGCCCAGCTTCACGAAGTTGACGGCAAACGACAGCAACATGAAATGACACAACAGCGCAACATACTTGTCAGGCTCGGTGTAATGGTGGAAAAAAGAGGAGAAGGATGATGGAAAACCTGTGGAAACCAGCGCAACCCATGACCCACTTCACGCGTTTCTGCTGCTCACAGTTCCTGTATGCAGTACAATGCAGTACAACTGTAGAACATTATCCCACAATGGGAAATTACTCATGTAGCACTTCCTCCACAGCTGGCCGGTGTGATCACCGTCTCTCTTGACAGCTGCACGGCAACCATAGCAGAGGAGGAATGCTCCAAGCTATTGAGCAGTTTATCACACAGAACAAAGTTTACAATGCATGCTTGGTTTCTGTTTTTTATTTAATCATATAACAGTCTTTTAATGGTCACTGCTATGAGATACCAATAGGGCCAGTACAAATTAAACATGAAACTTGAAAGATTTACTAGATATCATTAACACTAATAAGAATAATAAACTCTACATATGTAGTATTTTCCTTGAAAAAAAGTTTTACAGAAAAAAAAAGGAAAAGAGTGAAATAAAAAATCAAATGGAAAACAAAATGCATCATAAATAGAAGCAAGTTAGATGAGAGTATTGATTGGTTCCATGGGAAAATAAAATGCAACAAGATGAAACGTAACAACATTGTAAAGTTTTTAAATGAGTTTTTAAAGACCCAAATGGTGCATCCTGTCTCATCTCAGTCAGTACGAGATCTAAAGCTCTGGTGGCGACTTAAGTCACCTCCTCTGACCCACAGTAAGAGTCTCAGGGACCCTAAGAGGAGACCTATGGACATATAGAGATTTTTTTGCCCCAATATTGCTGCCGTCTTCCTCTGACTCCCCCGTCTCCCTGTCAGACCACCTGTCTGCGTCATATGGCGGCGCTGCTCTAATTGTGATTGCTTTGGCCTGGCTCCTTCTCTCCTCTCGCTGTGGCAGCTGCAGTATGTGTGGCCACTCTCCTACAGGCCTTGATATCCATAATTTATACTCATGCGCACACGCAGATACACACAGCATGGGCCACACACTGCATACACTGCCCAGGGGCTACACCAGACTTTAAGCTCCAATTAGCAGAGCCAGAGGCCAAACTAAATCTTGAGGGATCCTCTCTGGAGGTGACTCAGACCGGAAACAACTGTTTATCACATATATTTTCACTTATGTGTGCGTTTAGGTTGCAAAAAAAAAAAAAAAAAAGGCTGCGAGTGAATCTCTGTACGTGTCACTGCGCGTATATGTGCACTGACACGAGCGCCAGTTCAGCTCGGATGTGCCCTTGCACACAGCGAGTGTGTTTTAAAAGCACCAGTGTTTCTCATAAATGCACACGGTGAATCTTTGGGTCCTAATGCCTAATGTGTGCGTTTGCGCATTTGTGTGTGTTGTCGTGTGTGCACTGGCGTGTTGAAGGCTTTATTGAGGCTTTTGCACAAATTGCAGTGGGGTTGTGTGAGTGCTCTTTCCCAATACTCACACACCCCTCTTCTTCAGTCTGTTTCAGCCTGTCTGGTTTCCACTCTGTCATTCCCTCTATGTCTGTATCGTCTCTGGCTTTCAAGCCCGGCTCAACTGGCTGATAAAATCAGAGCATGTTCCGCCTGCCCAGTGTTTCCTCAGTATCACATTCTCTCTTTGTTTTCCTCTCTACCCACTCTCCAAGGCCAGGGAGTGTGTGTGTCTATGTACGTGTCCACGTGCATGTGTGTGTGCGTGCATATGTTTGTGTGTGTGTGTGCCCATACCACATAATTGGTCTTGATATCAAAGCCTCATATCTCCAGAGGGTCTCACAAGGCTTCTCAGGCAACCTAGAGAGGACCTGATATCGCTGCATTTCCCAGATTATCTCCCCATTGGGATACACTGGGTTGAAGGGGAAACGAAGCCGTGGCCATGAAAGTTACGCTTAATCTGTTTTAGCGATATACTGGCCTCAGTTCAATGACTCACTCCGTTTTTATCAGGTTTTCAAGTGAAGCGCTTCTATTTCAAAATGGCTCCTGAGCATTCTTTGTTTCAACTTCCATTTTAGTTTTCGTTGTTTGACTTTTATTATTGAATTAAGGAAAATGTGCATACGATTTCAGGTATAATTGCTTTTATTAGGCAAACGTCCACCTCTGCTGCTTTCTATATGAGTTTTCCAGAAAGCCAGGATCTTGGTTTGGCTGTGTTTGATAAAGCAGCTGTGTTGGCTATACAGCCATGGGTGTGGTTAGACTGAGTTTACTGTACATTAAAGTGTCACCAGGGAGAGTTATATCAGGACAACATGAGGCATTTGAAGCTTTGGGTTGTTTAGCTCTGCAGAGGGGGAGAGACCTGCGAGCCAAAATGTCTGCAAGTTAGAACGATGTACTGACATAAAAGTGACTTGATGGCTTCTACGGAGATGCTCCTCAATGCACTCCTTGTCCTTTGCTGATAGTTGAGTGCTTCATAGACCGAATACCTTTCAGCAGACTCTCTCTGAGTCTCTCTCTCTCTCTCTCTCTCTCTCCCTCTCTCTCTCTCGGTCTCACACACATGCATTCAGCCACTCGGGGTTGGGGACACTGAAGAATGTGTAGGCAGCAGCACACACAGACACACACACGAACTCTGCTCCCCCTGCCACAGCTTCCATGATAGAAAATTACTTCTGGACTTCAAACAGACTTTCCCCCCGACACCTCTGTACCTTGTCACCTTGTTTGCCCTTCTGCCTTTCTTTCTCTCCCCTCTCTATTGCTCTCTCTTTTTTCCCTCTCCTTTCTCATCCCTCTTGAAGAAGTCCCTCAACACAAAGGAAAATCACTTTGACAAGAAAGACAAGGGTAGGGAGTTGTACCCCCCCTCCTTTTTCCCCCCTCCACCCCCAACCCTCCCATCTCTCTCCCTTGCTTTTGAAAGTGTTAAATAACAGCATGGTTTATTTATTATTCCCTGATCTGTCACACTCTTGATTTCTTCAATTTTGTAACTCCAATATTAGTTTATTCTTCAGTGTTTTCATTCCTCAAATTGCTTCTGACTCCCTACTTCTCACCCTCATTGTCACCATCTTTCTCCCTCACCATCTGTTTTAGTTTTCATGGTCCTTTCCTGTTTTTCCATTCACTTTTTTTCTTTCCACAGCTCAGGGGAAAGGTGGGGTTTCGCCTTAAAGGCAGGGATTTATGCGGCACAGCACGTTGCCTGTATTTTACAATATGTATTTTATATTTTGACCCCCTCTTGACCAAATGTGCAAGGGCTGCAGGCTGCAGAGGCATCCATAGTCTCGAGATTAAACTCCAGCCTTCAATTGCCCCAAGCATCTAAGGTGCACTATCTTTTCTAAACACACAACTATGCACCAGCCCGGTGTGCACACACATCAATGAATAGACAGTCATGCATGCGTGAACATGCGTGCTTGCTCATGCATGCATGCTCACACACTCTCTCGCCCATGCACAGAAACACACACTCTTGCTCATCAGTTCCCAAGCTTGGTCAACTTCTTCTGGCAGCCTGTCTCCTTAGAACTGAGTCTCAGTCTTCAAAGCACCACGCTAGTGTGTTACTTTGTGAATGCATCTATGTGTGTGAATGTACCCGCCTGTGTGTGGATGTGTGAAAACGCGCGCACCTATGGATGTATACGATCGTACGTGTGTGTGAGTGTGTGTTTGCGCTGGAAAATGTGCAGCCGGCATGTTTTTGAACCGTTCACTTGGGAGACTGAAACCTTTGGAGTATGTTCCCTTTGACTCAGAATTATAGAAAACCTCTTGAATCAGGCATTGCAATCTAGTGCGAGACATGTGTTATAGTGCAGGAGTGTGTAAAGTAGCAAGATATTTTCAGCCGCTTTTTTCAGATACACCTGCACTTTATCCGTCTTCTCCATTTGAGACTAATCCATCTCTTTAAAGCATAAGGAGAAGATGAGGGAAGCAGAGCACACGACAGAGACACAGACAAATAAATGCTTTAACCCTAAATGTTCGATTTGTATCATTATTCCAGCCCAGTGGCTCGAAAAAGTAAAAAAAAAAAATCTATATCATCTGGTAAAATTAAGTTTTGCACCAAGTCTTTTTTGTGTGTCTAATGTCTTGTAGAGCCGGACTCACCAGGATGTTAACAATTATTGCATGTTATTATTATTTATCTCTGACTTTTTTCTGTCTCTTTACTTATCTTCTTGTGCCATTAAGTATCCTGTTTCCCACTGAATGAGGTCATATCTGGATATGTCCTACTTAATGTGTCTGTGTGTGTGTGTGCGTGCGTGCACGCGCACGTGCCTGCGCTCTGCTACCCTCATATAGTCACCACAGTTACAGGAGATGCCCTGCGGCACCCTAGGGGCCCAACTGTCACCCTTGCTCAGTGCGGTAATTAGGGCCCACACACACACATGCATGCATATGTACACAAACACACACATGCACACAGATATATGCATATAAAGAGAAAACATAGAAATCCAGATACACAGACAAACAAACCAATTCTGACAGACGTGAACACGCATGTTCATCACATAATTTTTTTTTGTCCTTCACACACAGCTGCATTCTCCTCCATCCACCCACTCACACACACGCTAATACACTGTACATTCACCCTGACTGACAACTGTTGTTCCTCTGAAACCTCTGTATTTGCACATGTCAAAGTCTCCACTGTCTGACCCTTTTCTCCTGTCGCCACAGCTCTGCTAACCTTAGTTATCACGCTTCACCGAGCACCTAAGCTACATGGCTGCCTGAGAACGGTTTGCGAATGGTCTAGACACCACACAACCGCTCTGTTTCTTTCCCTCTCTCCCACATACACATACAAAGTCTGACACATCCAGAGACTAACATGTGAGTCAGTGCCTCAGACACGCTCGCGTACAGACACTGACTGACTTCCTGACTGACCTGATACTTAGACATTGACATTGAAGGGCCGACCAGGATGCAAAACGTAGCCCACCCTCTCGTGCACGTATATGCATGAACACAACAGCATGCGCTTTTTGTACATCATGAGGTGAAGCTGACTAAATCCCACAAGACAGTGTCTCGCTTTGGTGTGGCTCTGCCGTCTTGACGGCTATGGTGTCTTACATGCTCCTGTGCTTTTCACCAACCAGGAGCGACAGCTCAGCTGTCTGAAATGCTACTCGTCTTTTAGCTTTTAGGAGGATTTGGAGTTTGTGCAAGCAGGTGGTCTTGGATTAAACTGTGGAGGAAGAGGTGTCACATAGAGAACCGCACAGACACACACAAGGCAGATGTAAGGCAGAGAGAAACACAGGGATGCCAGCAGAGGAATGTTGCTAGGTGGAATCAGGAGGAAGACTCCCTGAGTGTGTCCTGGAATCGGACGATGTGGAAGTTGCCATGGTTACCAGTGGAAGAAGAGAGGAGAGGAGAGAAGAGATGAGGAGAGGAGAGGAGAGATGGGGGAGCTCAAAAACTGTACTTGGCTGTCAGCCTGCTAGCAAGATAGAGGGCATAAAGTGTTTGTGTGCATTATTTGCGAGCCAATGTGTGTCTGATAAGACTCAGTCAGTATTATTATTTAAGCTTATTGTTTCTTGTAAAACTGTTTGTTATCCCCAAAAATAATTTCCCCCTAGAAAAAAAAAATTATTCAAATGATTATTGATATGATTTGCTGTGAATAAAACATAGCTTTATTTTAAAAAATAAGGTGATTTTAAAGGCTGAATTAACATGCATCACATATCCTGCTTCCATCCAGTTAGGATTTACACTCATTTCATTTAAACCTAAAATAATATAAGAAAAAAAAAACATATCCAACAGCGATATACTGTAGAGGTCGGATTACTCTGTCCTCAGGAAATTAGATTTGGTGTTGACACCCTGACAAGGTTCTTCACACATTTCACATTTAATTCGTCTGTTTCATATCACATGTTTTCTTAACAATATTGCAGACATTGCACTGGGTGTAAAAAGAGTGTCATTTGCATGCAGCTCCGTATCTGGAGAGCAAGTTTGCAACCATCTGATTTTTTTTCTTTAAAAAAATATCTTTTATCTGTTGTGCCAGTGTGAGTGGCTGATTTCATTGACTTGCAGTTAGTGAGGATTGGAGACGGAACATTATTTTTTTTTTTTTGCCTTTAATTAGATACAGATGAGAGAGACAGGAAATGGGGAGGCAGAAGGGGCCGCCCGATGCGGGATTCGAACCGAGGCCGCCTGCAGTGAGGACTAGCCTCTGCACATGGGGTGCCTGCTCAATACTGCGCCACTCGACGCCCCGGAAAGAAAATTTTATTAACTGTTCAAGTGCGCTTGACTCAAGTGGGTTCAGATGATCTTCCCTATCAGTCCCTGACATCTTTCATGCATGAGAATGTCAGGTGTACAGTTCATTCGACAGAAGCGGCATATTGGACACACGACATTCATACAACGTGCTCAGATAGAATGAGAGAATTATGGGCGAGAGTGACATCCTCCAGCCAAATATTAATAATGCAGCACATTTCAAAGCCTTTTTCCCAGTTGGGAAAACAACATTATTTTACCTGTGGCTCGTCTGACAGGCTGTTCGAGGGGCTGACAGACACGCAGGGACCGCCGAGAAGTGTATTCGTGTTTGTGTGTCTGTGTGCGGGGAGAAAAAGAGCGAGACACACCTGTCATTTCTTATTCTAAGGTGTGCTATGGCTGTGCCAGCATAGGATGTGATGCATGCTTCACTATACCCCACAGTAGGCATATACACCGATTTACTCATACTCACACTCACACCTGTCTGTGTTGCTCCTCTTCTTTTACCTTTGTCAATCATAAAACCCTGCATCACTCTTCAATTACTTATTAGCTCACTCCTCTGCATCCCTTCATGCTCTCACTGGTTCGACATCCATTCCCATCACTCCATTTGTCCACCTCCAAACAGCCTACTCTATATGTGTGTATAACCCCATCAGGGAGCTGAAACGAGGCCAGTAGCGGGAGAATCTCATATGTCTGTGCGTGTATGTGTGTGTGTGTGTGTGTATGTGTGAGAGAGAGAGAGGCAGAGTATGGGCAGCCCTAACAGCTTTTTATCCTGTAGCAAGATACAGTAACTACACTCTGTCTGCTGTCAAATGGCTTCCCTCAACTCCTGCAGGACATAGAGGCCTGTGAAAATCACCTCTCTCCTCCTGTTGTCAGTTTCACAAACCATCTTTGATTTTATATTTGTTCCAATTGCGAACTCCTTCTGCTTAATTTTACCCATTCTGGAGATTTCAATTTAATTTCTTTTGAGAACATTTTACAAGCTCATAAAATCTGTCATTTTACTTATCATGGGAAATATTTATCGGCTTATGAAGCAAGCATTTTTGCAATACTGGATTTGTTCTATTTTTATACATAATTTGCCCTGCTGACATAATGTAATTTATATGGTGGCAATAATTCTTGTCAGGTTGTGTTTACTGTGATTGTCTGTGGAACTAGATGCTGGCTAAATGTTCTTTTTTTCCACGTGAGTTGCAGCAGAATGAAATTACAGGAAAACAGGAAAGGAAACATTTGGGATTTACACAGAAACATTTTCTAAAGGTCACTTTATTCTAGACACCACTGAGAATGGACAAAAAATATACTTTTTATTAAAGAAAAGCCAAACACATGATCACCAGAGAAAGACGACTGTACAGTGCAGTGTTAGACATCAGCTCCTTCACTCTTCCCTCTTTCTGCGTATTTTAGTTTCAGATGATTTCAGTCAGTGTGGAGCTGGCCTGACCCTCCCCACCATTGCCCCCTTAGTCTGCCTCATTCTGCGTTTATGTATGAGTCCAGCTGTCAAGAGCAGAAAATGTTTTTCCAGTCTGTTTTCTGCAAGTTACCTCACAGCGTGGGTGAACAAGCCGAGAGAAATAAGATGGTGACATTATGCGCACCATGAGTCCATATTGCATGTTCCGACCAGCGTACAACTCTCAGTAGGATCTCTACCAGGAGATTTCTCAGTATTCTGCACCATCAATGTTCCTGCTGCTGTGAAAAGAGAAACGAGAAGGTGCTCAGTAATGCAGTTAGATAAGATGTTGCAAAGCAGCACAGGGATTGTACTTTAAATTCTGTTCTTGAATATTGTAAAAAATACATTTTTCAAGAAGAAAACAAAATAAAGAAAACATCTCTAGCTGTGTCCAAAATCCTCTCATTCAATCCTTCAGACACTCAGGATTATGTTAATGGAAAATTTTACTCTGTCCGAGTTTTTACAGTGGTTTATAATAGGGGTGTAAGAAAAAATCGATACACCTAAATATCGCGATATTTATTTTCGCGATACGGTATCGATATCCGATATTCCGTATCGCGATTTTTTTTTTTTTTTTAAAGATTTATTTTTTGGCTTTTCATGCCTTTATTGATAGTATAGCAGAGATGAGACAGGAAATGGGAGGCAGAGATGGGGGGGATTGACATGCAGTATAGGGCCGTCCGATGCGGGACTCGAACCAAGGAGGAGATAAGCACTACTTAGTCTTATTTTTTTCATTTCTTCATGCAAAAATCCTTCCAATGCTTGTATTTCTTCAGTAACGATGTTAAGCATGTAACAGCATGTGTGTGCTATGTGCTACAATTTTCTTACAAATAAATTCTTTCAAAGAAACTCAATATATCGTTGTTCCTACAGTATCGCAATATATCGCAATATATCGTATCGCTGCTCCTGTATCGTGATACGTATCGTATCGCCAGATTCTTGCCAATACACACCCCTAGTTTATAATAGTGATAATAATTTCTAAAAAAGGCCCTCAATGGTCAGATTGCTGTTATTGCTGATGATCTTTCAGCTGAATTTTAGAAAGTGAAACTGCAACTTTTGGGTTCTGCAACCTCATCCAAAATCCCCCTGATATCCAAAACAGCTTTGGAGCCTTATGTGGATAGTTTAATGCAACTAGGTAATAACAATAATAATAATAAAAAACAAAACAATGTTATGTTGCTTTGTGTATTTTAGCTGCCTTTTAATGAACTCCACTACTTATAATCAGTAGACCGTTGTGGGCGAAATGCAAAAAAGGCAAGGCCATGGGTGAGTCAAGTGGCCACAGAACAGAGTACAGAGAGCAGAGATTATGATTTAAAAAATGGGGAAAAAAATGCTTTGGAAACAAAATTAAGTCACAATAATAACGTGATATACCTCATGGGAACAGTACATTTGTTGAGAGCGTTTTTTTAAATTGTCAAAATCGTGACCTTGTTAGTTTTGTAACAGCACTTGGATGCAGATTTGTCTCTAGAAAGTAATCCCCGGGGACGAGCTGCATTTTTTTAAAGACAGCTTCAAGAAATCTTGAAAGAGAGATTGCACTGGGTTAACGTCATGTCTTCAAACAATGTTGTTTACTGATTTATTCATGAAGATAAATGCTAAATCTCTTAAGAAATATCATCAGAGGCAAACTCTGTTTGAGTAATTGAAAAAAAATATATTTGTAACACACACACGGTCTACATACAGTACTAGTTTTTTTTCTGGAGCTTTCAACCATATCTCATGGTCTCCATCAACAAATGGAATTTCCTGACTTGTCATTAGGTTGGTCTGGGAGTTGTTTGTTGAAGTCTACGCTGCTTAATAATGAACACTGGTTTGTTGCCTGGATGGGAGGGCACGTTGGTGAATATTTATGGAGTGAGTGCTTCGGTCCTGTCCACGTGTGTCCCTGAGCAGCATGTTGAACTACCAAGTCCATATATTCCAGCTCTGTTCTGCTCCGGAGTATTTGTGTGTTTGGAGAAGTTTCCAACAGCTACACACTACTGCATGTGCATGCTCCGAGGATTCGACACCATCCCTGAAAGTTTGTATGTGTTAAGCATGTTCACACGGTGTTGGAGCCTCGGCACACAGCATTGTGGGATGGTGTGACTGCATTTGAATGTTGATGCCAGAGGACTGTGCCGAGGCTTTGTGCGTCACTCACTCTCAGACACCTCTTTCAACTGGTGAGGATTAGTTCCCAGCTCTCACTTGCTCTGTAATTATATAGTTCTTCAACACATCTGCACTCGAGCACGTACGCACAGACGCACACATGCAGGCAGACAGTTGCGCACCACGCACGCTCGCAAATATTTATTCCATTTTACATCTGCATCGCAGACACGTGCATGAATGCTGCGACACGCACACACACAAACGTACAGGCGCGCACACTCTTCCGTCAGCCTCATCAAATCATCAGTCAGTCAGTTATGTTTATATGAGGGATGGAGACAGAGACGGAGTGAAGGGAGGTCTGCCAAACAAAGTGAAAAACATCAGAGACAATAACAACAACAGCACCCACTGCAGCATCGCAGCTTTCTCTTTCCCTGCCTGCTACAGCTCAGCTTTGTTAGTGAATAGTTTGTTTGTGTGTTTGTGTCTCTGTGTGTGTGCGGGTGTGTGTGTGCCTGTGTGCCTGTGTGTGTGTGTGTTGCACATTGCAGGGAAGAAAGCCAGCAGGCAAGGCGGTATCCAGGCCACTGCCTTGTTTTGATGTGGCCATGCTAATTAAAAAAAAGAAGCTTTTCTGCCAACAGTGAGAAAAACATGCAAGAAAACTATAGTGCCGTTTTGGTATTTAAAAGTATGGAATAAAAGCTATACTGTAGGTTGTAAAGGTGTGCGATCGTGTGTGTGTGTGTGTAAGGGTTGCATGTTCCGAATCTACATTCATCGTGGGTCAGGATGTAGGAAGCACATGAATTAGGAATTTTTGCTGATGTTTTTATGTTTTGTCAGGCTGCTGGATAAACACATTGGCAGAGAAGGAGCGAGGGAAACGGATAAAATAATAAATAAAAGGAGAAGAAGCTGGAGGTACCGGGGACATAAGGGAGTCTTTTTTGGATCTGACTCAGACTACTGGCTCAGACAGAACGGTGACGTCAGCACAGGCTTTACTAAGGATGGAGGGATTGAGAGAGAAACAGAGGGAGGCTAGAGATGACGCCCTGAGGGAGGCAGGGATGAGAAAGATATTAAGGAGGGAGAGAAGACAGGCAGAGGGAGAAAGAAGGCAGCAATAAGAGGCCTACCACATATATCTGGGTGTGACTTCGAAAACTGCAGCTAAGTGGGTTTAAGATAGATAAACAGACTGAAAAAAAACAGACAGTGGGAATGAGAGACAAAGACAGAGGAACAGAGAGGAATAATTCCTTGGTTGGAAGGATGAAGACAAAGGCTGAGAGAGAAATTGGTTTATTATCTTGGCTTACTGAGTATGGGGAGAGGAAAAAGAAAGGTAGCTCAGACAAAAATAGACAGAGGAGGAAGGAGTGATAGCAGAGAGATAGAGCGCACAAGGGATTATGTCAAATCTTTGCTCTATACCCTCTATTTAAAATACCAGTCAATAACCTTCAGTGTTTTATGACTCAGCCGTGAAAGACCCGAGAACGGAGCCTGTTTCGCAGTATCATAAAGCAGAGACGAACACGCACACACACACAACACACACGCATTTCTGCAAAACCTAAACTTTCTCCCTTTTTTCTCTCTTCAAACACATCTGCATATATTTTTCTTCAGCACTGCCTGCTCCTTTCATCCATTTTTGTTATTTGTTGTATTGCAGTTATTTATGCTTTCTGTTGACTTTATACAGTGACTTTTAGATGTCATTTGGTTTCACTGCCCGAATCAGAAAACATCTCTTTTTGTGCCAGTTGTGTCAATTCTTTTGCTCCGTGACTCTTTAGGAATGTGACTTTTCTTTAACAAAGCCCCTGGAGTTTCTTGGTGTGACCAAAGTTCAGGTTTTGTCTCCTTCAAGTTTTGTGCAGATATAATTAATCCTACACTAACACCTGTGGCTGCACTTCTGAGTCCCAAAGTCCTGAGTGAAACAGGTCACTCTCGTCGCTTGTCCTCGTCTGCCAGCGCGATGACATCATAACAAGGGGAAGTGTTTTTTTTTACCATTCAGTGGGGGGGGGCGGGGGTTGCGTTCTGATAGGTGACTGTGGGCCAGCCAGCCGTGTCCATCGGTGGGTGTTGTGAGCAAAGTTGTGGCGCCCTGTCAGTTTTTCGTCCCTCCCACCCCCACCCCTCAAACCCACCCACCCACCCACCCACCCACCAGTCCACAAGTTGCACTGATGACAGGTGACCGATGATGAAGGCACCGGGGCAAGAAATTAAAAAGCACAGAGGCGAGAAAAAAGAAGGGAGGGAGAGAGGAGAGAAGACTGGCGGGTATTGTTATTAGAATATGACAGCCATCGCAACACATTGAGTTTTAAACCTTTTAAACTCCAGTAACCCCTCACTTGACCACAGATGGACTGGTCAACAATAGCCGGCGATATCTGTCACAGTAGGTAGTTCTCTGTAGCATACATTCCTTCTGTGCTTTATATCTGAATATTGAATAAAAATTAAATTAGCTCTCATGCATATTTCATTATGCAAATTGTTGAATGTGATACTGAAAGAAAAGAGACTTGAGGGGTTTGGCATGCTCATTAAAAATATCTCAATGGAAGAATCAGAATGTTTTTAATATAAATGTCGCCTGTTTGACAGGTGCGCGGAGAGGGAAGGAGGGAGAGACAGAACAGTTGTACTAATTGAAAGGAAATATTCAGATGAGCGCAGAAGTGGCTCATCAGCCTTCTTAAAATAAGCCTTTTCTCCTCATGTGTCCTTTGTCCCTGTGCTCGCACATAATATATTCTTCATTCAGGTTATTTCGGTAATTTATTTAAACCAGCGAGCGCCATTGAGATAAAGTGGCACTCCAGGGTGGGGTAGCATTTTGTGTTATTACATGCATCTATCATGATAATATACGGGCTCCAACTGTCCCACCAACAAATCATCTTTGGTTGTGAGGAGCCGTGTTGGCGTCTTTAATTACAAACACTTCCACATAAATGTCATGCATGCAATTTTACAACTGCACAAATGCAATGCGCGAAAAACACAAACCCTTAGAGGCACACGGAGCCTGTACACATAGAGTGGTGCCTCACATGACCTGTGTTAATAAGAGTGAGAAATACAGTACTTACTTTTTGTGTGTCAGAGGAGAGGGCCCCTGTGATAATTAGAATTAATTATGTGGCGTCTGGGCCAAAATACTCTTAAAGCTATAGGTTGTTGGTGTCACTACACACACACACACACTACACTACACACACACACAAGTGTCCTTGTGCAACAGCTCTTCAGTAGCCAATGTGGATCACCTTGTGTTCAGCTGATCTCAATGATTCTATTAGTATAATGTTCACTCACTCTAGGTGTACCGGTAAGGACATATTGTCTGCTCTCTTCTCAGTCTAAAGGGTTCTTATAAACGGATGACTCGAGTGCTTGGGTGAATGCAGTGAATTTTACAAGAGAATATAACACGTGTATTTTTGGATGGTTCGACTAATGTATCTGGCTCTTTACCTGTCTCACCCCATGCAGATGCAACAACCGTACCCAGTGTGCAGTGGTGGCCGGGCCTGACGTGTTCCCTGACCCCTGCCCTGGCACATACAAATACCTGGAAGTCCAGTATGAGTGTGTCCCTTACAGTAAGTATTATTTTGTATTATTTCAACTTAAAAAAACAAACAAACATATTATCTCTATAACAGCACTGTTGCTCATCTTTGGTAAGGTTAATAACTCACATATTATTGTCATTTATATATGAATTTCTTTTAAGGTCATGACACATATTTCTTTTCTGGAATGTAAATTGTGAAAAGCTTGCAGTTTTTCCACATTGACGTGTGAGCAACAACATGCTGTTTTAATCAAAAATGAACATCAGTAGTTTGAGTGCCAGAGTGAGTTCATAAGGGACACAATGATGACACAGCTCTCTGGGAAAGTCTGAAGGAGGCTCAAATGATGACAGATGGTGATATGACCTTTGACCATGTGATAACAGACTGGGAGGTCGTACTCACTCAAGTGAAACATTCAAGGGACATGGTTGTAAAGAAAATCTCCCCAAAACTGTGAAACTTCTATTTTTTCCAATAGCATAGTTTCCCCCAAAAAATCTAGGTTATTGCTTCCTGCATAATAAAAACAGTTGGAGACGTGGTTTAAAGACATTTATTTGTCCTTCATGTTTATTTCACAGTGCATTTCAGCCTAGAGGGTTTGTCCAAAGGCAAAGCTAAAATGCAATTCTGTTTTATGAAATTGCCAAATCTCAAGTGATTCTCTTCATGCTTCCTCTAACTAGTTACTCTACCATCACAAGAGGCAATAAAAACAAATTTGTTCACATGGAAATTATATTTAAATTTTAAATTTCTGCCACATGTCAGCATGGACAACCTCACCAGAAGGCAACCGAGCAGATGAAAGCTCATTCGTGATTTAAAAGGATATGCAAGTTAAGTTAAGTTACATTACAAATTCAGTGAAATATGACCTATTAATTATTTGATACATAATGAGTCCAGACACTGAAATTTGTACGACTTTCAAATGAAAACATGTGATTTTGTTGTAATTATAAAGTTGAAGTTCATAAATTAAATTCAAAAAGTAGTGCATGTGGAATAAAAGTCCCATACAGTACAGTAGAAAACAAATAAACGTTTAATTTGGTCTCCGAGTCTCACTTTTGCTTAAAATAGTAGTAGCCTGAAACTTTCCTGTTCTGAATACATTTGAAGTGAAACTAAATTCTTTTGCGTTATAATAATCAGCAGGATTTGTTTCATGTTTATTATTAACTTTTGAGTTTGAATATTCAACTCTTTCCACCAACTCTTTCATCTTTAGGAGATCTGTGTTAGACACCAGTTTTACCGCAAACTTGTGTGATTTCAACAAATGTTTTGAACTTAAGGCTTTGTATATAATTCCTTCACAAATCACTGACACAAATTTTGATTCTTTTGTCTAACACTGTCTGAGTGTACAGTCTTGGCACCATGGTCCATACAGACGGCCAAGGTGATCTCCCTCACTGAAGCATTCAATTATGTCTGGCTAAACGGCTCTTGCCTGGCGTCTAGAATGACCAGCAGATTAAATAATAGGACTATCAGAGCCCTCTCTGGAGCAGATGGAAACACAACCTGATACCTGCTTAATGCCCCACCAAGCGCGCGCACATACAAGCACATGCCACACACACTCACAGAGGCATCCAAACAGAGTGTTTTGCCAGTGTGTGTTTTCACTTCTTCTCGTCTCATCCATTCATTTGAAACTTGTCTGCATGTTCTGTCTCCATCTTCGATGAAAACCCCACAAGGCTGAGTGAAAGCACGGCGCTGCTTATTTCATAGCTTCATCACTGTAAAGAACAAACAGTAGCTTTGAGCGCCAGCGGAGACAAGCTGCGCGGTGATCTGATAAACAATGAGTCCGTCAGGGTAACGTTTCGTCCCGCAAAAATAGACAACATCTGAAACCAAAGAGCTCAGCTAACGGAGGGAGGGACATAGTGAGAGGTATGAAGCATTGGAGGAAAAGATGGAGCGGGAGAGAGAGGCTTTGACAGTACATTAGCAGTTTCCGTGTACTGACTAAGTGTTCAGGCTGGATCAGGTAGCGCTCTGATACACTACCTGGCTCCTGTGGGTGTGTTTAGCCTTGAGAAATGTTGCACAACGCTGCAGCGAAAAAATATGTTGTATAAAGGTGAAACAAGCGCCCGGATGCTCTGACTCGACACTTTACCTTGTTTTGTGAGAATACCGTCAAGTTTTTCACATGGCTCGACTCTTCACAGAACCCTCATATCACAACGCTGAAATATTTATGAAATCAATTTTCTTTGAAAGGTGAAATAATGTCTAAACCCTAGAACAAGATACTTGTATTCCCTGACATTCAGGCCAGAGATCCAGCCGTCTACAATCAATGCCGTCAGCTGCCTTGTTGTGAAAGATACATTTTTTGTTAGGCATTAAATGGTGTGATACCTATCAAAACACTGCCTTAAATCAAGACGGATCAATAAAACAGAGCCTGTTCTGTGAAATATGTGACACTGTGACGTCCGTAAAACACTGCAACAACTAACAAATCATCATATTTACATTAGAAGGGTGTGTTGGTTTTAGTGCACTCAAATGACTGTAACATCAAGGGACATCCATAACTCAGAGAGGTCTCCCGTGACATTAAGCACGCTGGTAGTGCCGACTGTTGAGTGTAAACACCTGACCCCTAGCGATCACCTCCGAGGCCAGCCGTTGCTAATCACAAACTTATTGCGCAGAGAGAAAATGAGCCGAGCTCCGAAGAGACCCCGCTTCATACTCCAGATGTACTTTTCACTGACGTTCAGGTGGAGCTGGTATGTTTCCCCGCTACATAGATACTGTAAACAAATCTCAAAGTGGGTTGTAGAACAGGTAATTTAATTATGCACGCCGGTTCAGTTTTCAGGGAGATTTTGTCCCTCGATTCTTTTTTTCTTGAGGACTTTTTGGCTTGCATTACCTTCCCGACTCTTCATCTCTCCTCCCTGCACTGCAGGTTTTTGGCCTCTTTCCAATGCTAAAAATCAAGTGCTCTCTCACTTTCCCTCTCTCCAGCTTTCTGTGGCATGAGTGCGTGGCGGGCGTGTGCCAAACTAGCCGGCTAGCTTTGGCAGTAATTAGCCACCTGTGTATACTTGCTCATCGCACTGCAGGCAGACTATAAATATCCATACATTAACACGCTGCCGTTCAGACAGTTTCTCCAAGGCAGCTCTCACACAGGATATGTTTAATCTCTACAAATATGCTATATGCTACAGAAGAAAGATATATGATGATAAGCATTGTTTCATTCATGTTCATTCATTATTAAAAAAAAGAAGAAAAAAAAAAGCCAAGAACCCTTGGGACGAGGTCTATCCATTTCTTCATCTTCATGCAATAGACCCTGGCTTGGCAACCACTGTTATGAAGCAATTAGCCTATTACCACATTTAGTGTATTAATCAGAAAAGCCAGTGATATGTTATGCAATACCCACGCAGCTATTTTGGACAATAGAACTTGGCTCTGTAGGAAAGCTAATTAAAAGATAAAATCACCTTCTTGTCTGTCCAATTAAAGACTTCTGTCAGATTGGACCCTTGGAATAACTTCATCATGATGACATGAGAAGATCTGTTTGTGTGTGTAAGGTTGTGTATATGTGTGTGTGTGTGTGTGTGCACACGTTGTCGTGGAAACAATCACTCACAGCCAAGAATTTTTCCCTGTGTTTCTCTCCATGTGTGTGCCTGCATTTTACTGTGTGTATACATATGCAGGCGTTTTTGTGTTACCCCAGAAAGAGCGAGAGAATATGGAAGGGAACCAGAAAGACAGAAGGGGAGAGAAAGAGTGAGGGAGCCAGAGAGCAAGAGCGACAGCTGAAACAGAGATAGAGAGAAATAGGTTAGACGAGGCCAGCAGACGAGGAACAGAAAGAATAAATTAACTGATAAAAGACAGTGGTAGAAATATGGAGGACGTAATGGAGAGAATGAAAAAGGAGAAAGGCAGAGCTGGAAATGACGGAAGAGAATGGCAGGTGAGGATGAGCGGACGGAGAGAAAGGAGAAAATAATGGAGGGAGAAAGATGAAAATGTCCATGTCCATAAATGACCTTGGGTTTTAGCCTGGCTGAGCTGATTGGAGATCAGAGATAATAGTGGTGAGGCTGCTGTCGCCACTTCTTGTCTGCAGAGACACGCGCAATATACTGTGCCCGCGTCCCACCCGCGCACACACCAACACACGCTCATGAGCGTACAGACCGCCTTTCCTCCTCGACGAATACCTCCTTAATAAACCATACGTTTTCAATAAAAATGCTAATTATCTTTACACCGCAGCACAGCCAGATTAACACTGCCTCTGTAAGTCTCTGTGTGTATAAGAGATAGAAATGAAAAGAAAGAGGAAAAAAAAAAAAGACAGCGAAGGCATCCGGGGTACATCTGTTCATCTGATTTCAGAAATTTTCAAAAATTGAGAAGATACTCACAAAGATATTAATGAATATTTATATTTATACGATTTTTAATGAATGTGAAACTAGACAGGCAACACATCCTCACAACAGGGCATTGCTGTTAGTCTTATTTTTCTGCTATTGTTTTCTAATATTCATTCAAAGCCCTTGCTTGGCAGAATTGACAAGAAATAATCGTCGTCTTCTGTAGCTGTGGAGCTAAGTATTTGGTGGCGCAGTCTTAGTTGTTTTCGAAATGATCAGTCAAAGATACGGGATAGATAAAAACATGCCGCACCTCTGCAGGATTCAATTATGAGAGAAAGATTGAGAGAAGATGCTTTCTTGTTGACGTTTTTGTGGAAACAAGGACATTTTCTGGCAAGTTGTCATGGACCATATTCTCTCTGCTCCTCTTATAGCCACTCACAGTGTCTGAATTAATACAAAAGACTTCTCATCTCTTGAGCCATTGTGCATGCTTGAGCTAACCTTGACAAAAGCTGGAGGTTTCAACAAATGTCTCACCAACCTATATTCACCCTGTCAAGTCCTGCGCACTGAAAGATGAATGACTGTGATTTGTGAAAAACTTTCATTTCTTACCCTTGTCATGGAGATTAAAAACAGATGCCTCAAAGAAAACAAAAGAGGAAAGATCCCGCAATGAGCTCGCCAACAGAGGCATCCGATAATCTAGTGAAACAACGAGCGACATTACAAATTGAATGACATTTGTTTGACATTTTATGTGCCATTTGGTATACTTGTTGCCTCCACACATTTTCATTTAAAATCTATTATTACCTGCGTGCAACCTTGAACCCTGCGTGTTTTTCTATGTGTCTGGGAGGTTGTATAAGAGCCTCAGGTGATGTGCGGTCCTTGTTGTTTGGTGTCATTAATCCCCGTCTTCTCAACCACATTGTGTCTTTTTGTATTGTTTATATGTGCGTGCATGTGTGTGCGTTTGGTACATCGATATCTGTCCTTCCATCACACGCACACACACACACACACCTCTGTTCAGACACACTATCTGCTTTCTTTTCCAGCTTTTCTCACAAGGGAACTGCTTCCTTGTGGTGAACCATTTTATATCTTAACTCGTGGCAGCCCTCTCACACATGCACTTTCTCACACACATACACACCACACATCCACGCTTGTTTTAGGTTTAACACGATCTCCTTCCAGAGATTGCTTATTTATCGGGAGTTGTGCTAAGCCGCACCAGTTACCATGCATTTTTCATGAGCCTAGGATTTAATGGTTGCTTGTGTATGTGTGTGTGTTTATGTGCGCATCCACGTGTTTCTGCGTGTCACATGTGTTTGTGTACATCTTGCGGTTGGTGATGAGCTTCGGCTTTAATGTGTTAAAGAATTTATGCATGTACTGTGCAATATGTAGTACGTTTGTGCTATATATAAACATGTAGTCCAAATGTTTTCCTTTTCTCCTCTCCTCTCCTCTCCTCTCTTCTCCTCTCCTCTCCTCTCCTCTCCTCTCCTCTCCTCTCCTCTCCTCTCCTCTCCTCTCCTCTCCTCTCCTCTCCTCCTCTCCTCCTCTCCTCTCCTCTCCTCTCCTCTCCTCTCCTCTCCTCTCCTCTCCTCTTCCTCTTCCTCTCGGGAACAAGTTCCATTCAGCAGGTCTCTAACGGGACTTGAGACACAAGGGCACTGCCTGCAGGATTAGGTTTCTGCCATGTTCACATTCCACTCGGTCCCCCGGGGAGCAAGGTGGAATGGAATTCATATGTTTAAGAGGCTCCGAGCAAGTGTGCACATTTCATTGTGGGGCGACACGAACAACCCTCCGTCACACCTCCAAGGATAACGCTCTGAATATAATAGACAGGGAATCGGTTGTTGGGGTTAAAGCAAACCAGTGCATTCAGTATTCTTCCACCTCCACACGCAGATGCTTGTACACACAAAGTCGCACGGAGTAGGTGACATACACAGAGCACTAACAGTAGCTCACCCACTGTGCATCAGAAAGCATTTTAATGTGGCAGTTTTGGCTAGTCCACTGAAATGCAATCCCTGTAATCAAATCAATTTTCTGGTTTTCATTGCTCAGTTGCTATTAGCATACATTAAAGAGCTCATTATCTCAGGTCATCTTGTGTTGCTGTATTCTGTCTTGCACCATGCATAGGACCACCGTGTAAACCACCAGTGTGCGCGCGTGTGCATGTTATGTATGTTATGTCATAATCTTGTGTGTTTGTTTACTCTTAGTGTCCCTCTTCCGTCTCTCTGTCTGTCATCATGGCACGTTTTGTCTGTTCCCCCATATGTGTGTGCATGTGTGTGCGTGTGACATATGTGAGATGCATTACTGTCAGATAGCTTCCCCATTGCAGCGCAGTCTCCTCAGACGCTTATGTAATGTTATTACCAATCACACATGGAGAGCATCCTGGCACTCTCACAAGGTTAGGATGAAATATGAGAACGATTATGGAGATCCGAGATTGTATTATCATGATTTCCTTATTATTGCATCATTAATCTATTTTTGTCTCTTGTCTCTTTCTTTCTTTCTCTCTCCCTCTTTTTTTTTTCTTCAAATGTTTTGCCTATGGCTCATGCAGAAGTAGAACAAAAAGGTAAGTCTGAAACAAGCAGACCCACATTCACACATGCACACATGCTCAAAAGCCGGGGTTGGATGTCACTTTTTGATGCCAGCGCCTGGAGCCTTTTGTACCTCATGGCAGAGTGACATCGCTTTTCAAAGTCACTGCAGCTATATTAAGACAGCTTGATCTCAGCATATAGAGGCAATTTGGAAACACTGGTTTTCATTAGACACACTCTAGATCCATATTATTCCATGGTATCATGTTAGAATGTCATTTAACAAACTCTCCACGGGGTGAGCGCATTTTTATGATGAGCTGATGAACGGAGAATTACATTGACATTTAATATTTCAAATGCTTCCCCATGATATGAAAATGATGCCAGTGCTTTAACTAGCCAATGAAAATTCAATCAATATTCCCAGGCCTTCGCGTGGGATATGGAATTATATTACTGAGATGAATGGGAAAACCACAATGCACATCTGGCCCGTCTGTGTGTGTATATGCTATGTGTGTGTGTGTGTGTGTGTGTGACAACATTCCAGTTAAATTACAAAGGTTCCTATGACTCGGTCGCACTGGTTTCCCAGAATTTACTGCATCTCCCACATCACTCGTAAAACATGACCCCAGTATTCCAATCTGGGAACACCGAGCATGGGGTGGGAAATGAAATATTGTAACAATTGGAGAAACAGCAGGCGATAAAAGTACACTACAGTTGGTTGTTCCTGACAGAAATAGAAAGGAAAGAGAGGAAGAAAGAGCTATGAGACTAATGAGGAGTCGGGAAGGGAGGGAGAAATGGGAATAGAGGGAATGGGGGAGGGAGGGGGGGTTAGGACAAAATGTGCCATTTTCTCTCAGCTGTGAGAGCAGGGTATTATCTGTTGAATGGGAGGTATGCTGCTATGCTGTTGTGCCTACGAATGACAGGGACCATACAACATCTGAATTACAACACAATAAGCTTAGCATGTCATCGTCACTCACTGGTGGTTAAGGTTAAGTTAAAACACAGTGTAACATTTATGAAAAGAGGCAAACATCACACGCACTGTCAGGAAATCTTCAGAGAATAGTTGACACTTCACAGCAACTGCACAAAAGCTTATCTAATGTGAAACTGTTGTTATTTGTTCCTCAGTATTTCTCTGCCCTGGCATTCTCCGAGGAGTCTACCAAAGTGAACATCTATTCGAGTCAGATCACCAGTCTGGCGCCTGGTGCAAAGACCCCTTGCAGGCCTCGGACAAGATCTACTACATGCCCTGGACGCCGTACCGCACAGACACGCTGACTGAGTACTCATCAAAGGAGGACTTCATCGCAGGCCGTCCGACCACCACTTACAAACTCCCACATCGCGTGGACGGGACTGGCTTCGTGGTGTACGACGGCGCGCTCTTCTTTAACAAGGAGCGCACACGCAACATCGTAAAGTTTGACCTACGCACACGCATCAAGAGCGGCGAGGCCATAATCGCTAACGCCAACTACCACGACACTTCACCTTACCGCTGGGGGGGCAAGTCAGACATCGACCTAGCGGTGGATGAGAATGGACTTTGGGTGATCTACGCGACCGAGCAGAACAACGGGCGCATCGTGGTGAGCCAGCTGAACCCCTACACCCTGCGCATCGAAGGCTCCTGGGACACCAGCTACGACAAGCGCTCGGCCTCCAACGCCTTCATGATCTGCGGAGTCCTGTACGTCATCAAAACCGTCTACGAAGACGACGACAACGAAGGGACGGGGAACAAAATAGACTACATGTACAACACTGATAAGAGCAAGGAGATGACGGTCAACATACCGTTTCCCAACTCCTACCAGTACATCGCTGCAGTGGATTACAACCCCAGGGACAACCTGCTGTACGTGTGGAATAACTACCATGTGGTCAAGTATTCGCTGGACTTCGGCAACAATGGTAGGTCCCACCTCTTCCTTCTCCTCCCTCCCCATTGTTCATGTCTTTTTCCACATGGTTTTTAACTAAGTACCATTTCTAATAAGAAGAAAGAGTACTAGTCCCTACTAAATTTATTGGACAAGCTGTGATATTTTTTTTATTGTCAAATGAAATACCTTGCCATATTAGTAATTTTAATATTCGTTTTAATGACAAATGCTTTTTTGTTGTGACATAAGGGATACTTATAGCTACTAATCTTCCTCCAATAATTAATTCAGAAAATTACTTAAAAAGGGAAGAAAAAGAAATGCACCATCTGTGCTGTTACGGTGCTCAATTATGACTGTTCCCCCTGCCACCTCCACCCATGGTATCTTTATGTTTTCAGCCGTCAAAAAAAAAACCAAAAAAAAAAAAACCTTTAGAATCTTTAAAGAGCGACTTCCGGGCACGGCAATGTCATTGAAATTACAGATGTCAGCACAGTTTCTATTTGTGGAAATGGTTGTACTTTATTAGTCAAGCAAGGAGTAATTCACAGAGACATCATAAAGAGTACCTTGATGTCTACCTTTAGAGGAATGTCTGATGTTATGCTGAGTCTTGCATACTGTAAAAGCCTTTTTTCTTTTACTGTACCACTTGCCAGCCTTGCCTTTAGTTTCCTTGGCTGCTCAAGAGATCATAATTCATTCCTTGTGAATGGAGCCAAGAGCTTAAGCAGAAAGGAGGAACTAATAGCGCTTTCATACAGGACATATGAATACGATGACAATCTGAAGACACTTCAGCCTTTGTTTGACTGAAATGCAGTTCCATATTTCACTGATAAATCACAAACTCTCTGTACGACAGGGCTGCTTGTGGTGATGAACCTACAAAGAATTATGACTCAATTGTGTTTGGTGCACTCTTGTTGCTCCCAGCAACAGCACTCAACTGATTTGAGCAAAAACCTTTGATAAAGCTACTATGCATAACCTGCCCAGAACCAAACAGACAAAGTTAGCAAGCAGAAGCAAATATATGTATTTCCCAAAGTACTTGACCAAATAAAGCAAAAAGGTGAGAGAATATTGAATTTACATTAATCCACTGTGTTAATATGCGGTTGTTTGGCAATACATTTGCCACAGCAGCATGGTCAGTAATATGGAAATGGCCTAAATGTAAGTTATTGCTGCTCAAAATTTAGCCTCTTTAATTATTTGAGTAACACATATATAATTCAGGTCATCTCTATATTTGGTTGGTGGCAGAACTTTCAGTCGGAAACAAAACTTTCACACTTGGAAAGTCGGATGTAAAAGAAAATGGATATTAAAGGTGAGTTTGATTAAAAATAAATAAAAAAGATATGCCTGCACAATTAAATGCCGCTCAGATGGATCATCCATGATGCAGGTTGACTTGTGTTTTTGGATGAAAGGCTTGGAACACTGGCTAACCCAGAGCGACTCTCCTTTAAACTCTGGGGTGACGTTAGAGTTCACCCCTCCACTCCTCTCTTCCCCTGGTTCGAAGGGCTTAGGCCCCTGGAGCCTGAAGGGCTATTTGCCCAGTGTAATTGCCTTTCAACACCTTTCTATGGAGTGGTCAAGGCAGTCTGGCTGCGTGTCTTATTAAATGATGTCTGAATTAACACATGCTCTTACACGCAGTTAGGAGGCACAGTACAAGGAATTATAGAGAGAAGCAGCATTAAACTTGGTTTCTACCGATCAGTGTGCGCGAAGTGTGTGTGTCTGTGTGTGTGTCGGTCTATGAAGGGAGGTTGTGCTGTAAAAATGTGCGTTGTATGTGTTTATGCATGTATAATGATGTGCATGCCAATGAGCTAATGTGCGAATGTACTTAACAGTATGAGTTTGTGTTTCTCTATTCATGAGTGTGCATACGTGTTTATTGGTGTGCACTTGAGAGTGTGATCACTCTCATAATGGAGCTCTGGGTGTCTCAGGAGGCTCTAAAGAGGAGATCAATGGGGATTCAATGTGGAGGATGACCTCCAGTGCACAGCAACAAGGCAGACTGCTGACCAGTGGGAGATAAATACATACAATCAATGCCGCCTCACTCCTGTACTCTCCTCCTCGCTCCGCTCCCTCACTCAATGAGGACAAGGAATAAATTAACTACCTGAACTGCATGATTTTCTCATTCTTTGCAAAATGAGGTGATAAGTCGATTCATTGAAGTTTTATTTTGTTGTTGTAGCCGGCCCTTCAATCCCTCTAAAGAAGCAGTGGGTTGTTTGAATTCACTGTAAATGTATCAAGCACATATTGAATAGTGACTGTAGTCAGACATGCTGTGTTACAGTCCTATTCCTTTTCCTTTTTCCGTAGCCAGTTCAGGAAACAGGCCAAGGAAAGGGGCCATTCTGAGGGTTTCCACTCATTACTGATGTAGCGTAATGATTGCCCTGCTTTTGTTTCAGCTCAAATGGACTTCTTAAAAGATATAAAATGTGACAGGAAATGGGCCATAGAGTAAGAAGACGCAGAGGCAGGCCATTCAGGACATTGTGTAATTTGGGTCCAACTTGGAGTGAACCAGTTGTGTCTTTCTAATTTGGTAACATTTGACAGTTCAGAAGAGGCCAATGTACAAACATCCGAAAGTGTACACTTTACTTTGGCACACTTTAAATATTACCTACTATAATCATCCCACATGGGATTAGGGCGGTCGTAGCCTCTATGACGTCACCCATAGGATTCTGAAGAATGGTTTTGAAGCTCAGAGTGGGCTGCTTTACTGCTGCCATTTTGGCAGCGTCCGATTTCACCAAACTCTTGGCTAATCCAGTTTTGAGTTTATAGCCAAGAGGAGGAGCCAAGACTTCGGTGAATCCCAGTTTGTGGCAACCATATACTCGCCCATCTGTCACTCAACGTGGCAAACCCTCAATTAGGGTTAGGTATAGAGACCAAAACTGTTTTTGCACCAGGCAGTAAACATGTTTATTTCGGCTCATTCCTGGTTAGTTTTAACTTTGGAGTCAGCGGAGATTCACTGTTGGAGCCACCCTCAAGCAGCCAATCAAACAACTGTAGTTGTAGTACTTGCATCTTGGCTTCGTTTTTCTGCCATAGCGGTTGCTGCTTGATCAAAGTCAATACTTTTATATATACCATAAGTCATAACTTTACTTATTCTCAAGATGCTTGAGAAGGTTTTTTTTTCTTATTTTCACCTCAAAGTATACAGTACTGAATAAAGTATGGCATTGACCCTGGTATTGAAAAATGTAAATGTCTAACATGAAAAAGAAGAAGGTAAAGAGAGAAAAAAAATCAAGGCTTAGTTCACCTTAGGCTGACAGATAATATAAAGATTTCCTCCCATGTATTCCATCACATCGTTGATGCAGCATGCAGCTGAAAATGATGTTTTTGAAATGCATATTCTTCTTCCCCTGGTACGCAGGAAGAAAGCGAACTGCCTCTCTACATTTATTGTTTCACATGTCTGTTTGTGTTTCTTCTTTGTCTGTTAAATCCTCATTCTTTATCTCTGTCTCTCACACAAACATTCACAATGGCAGGAATCTCAATATTTCCCCTTCTCATATATCTTTCTCTTTTACTCTGTGTTTCTCAGTGTTTTTCACTCTGTCGTTCTTATCTCCCGCCTAATCTGTCCTCCTTTTCGACACCCAACCCCTCTCCCACATCACACAAGGCCATTTCATCGAGTGTCCTTAGATGTATATATTATAGAGGCCTAGCTCATAGATGCCTTCATAAAGACAGTCAAAGTCACTTTTCTCTGCATCACCCTTTCCTCCCACCCCACGCTCCCCAAACACTCTCTACTGTTTATGGACTTGTTTCATCATGTCTTCTTACATGCATATTATAGAGGCTTGCCCTACGCAAGCGGCATGGCTCCAATGAAACATTTGAATTATTTATTACCTACAGTCTGCCACACTGAGGAAAGTTTTCCCAACAAAGTCGCAAAATTATTCATGTTATCTGCATCTTTGGGAGGGGAGGGGCAAACAGGGCTATAAATGAATAGTTCCCATCTTGTACACACGGCCTTTCCATCCGTGTCTCACTCTTTCTCTCTCTCTCCTCATTTTCTTTTGCCACCAAACTTATTTTTTTGTTCTTTCTTCTTTGGTGCAAATGTTCCCATGCTCAGAGTCTTACAAATACTTAATGTTCTTGTGCTGTTTCACTTTGCCTCTTTAAGGTGATGATCTACTTAAGTCCTGTCGTTCTGGTGAGATAATCTGATTGCATATTCTCCAGGATAAAAACCAACACACTGAAATTGGTATAAAAAGAAATTTGGAACAAGCCACCCCGGAGATATTTTTGTTCTGCAGTACATAGATGTTAATCAGAAGGAAACAATAACACACTATTTTACAATAGATTCCAAGAATTTTATATTAATGACCGCAACTTTATCAGAACAACTCATGCATGAGCATTCCTTCTGTGCAAGATTTCAGTGTTTTCACACGTGGGCTGTTTCTACAGTTGTGTGAATCAGTATCAACCACCAAACCTTTTACACTCATATGGCTAATGTGCCCAGTAATGTCTAAGTTGCACAAAATAGTGATCAATGAAAAATATACTACTCCTATCAACACATAGAACAGGGGAAAGGAGAAGAGCTGTGTGTATTCAGAGAGTCAAATAGAGGTCACTGTTTGAATACATTTTTATGCAGACTTTTGAAAAAGTCATCCGTGTAACCACAACTAAAAAACAAACTAACAAACAAAAACTAAACCCAGTGCTTATAAAGAAGTCAAAAGTTGTAATTAACAAAAGACATCACTGGAATTCTTTGCAATCCATTAAATACACAGGTACATAAAGGGGTGACCTCTACTTGCCACTCAGGCACTCTTGTCAGTTTACGGAAATTTAAAGGTTCACCTTTGAACTCTTAATGGCTCGAATCACAGAGTTCCATTTCCTAAGGAAGTCAAGCATGGAGTATCTATTGTCTTTGCCCCTCTCCTCGCCTCTCTCCAACATTTCCTGAGAGGATAACAACAGTTAATGACCTGAGTGGAGACCCTTATGTCACACCAAGATTTTTGTGTGTGTTGTTACACTGTATGTTTGTAAAATCCTTGAGTTGTTCTCAACACCGGGAACTCACCTGCAGAAAAATGATTGCAGCTTTACTCAGTATGTTTTAAGATGGTTTACAAAGTGAAAACCTGAAATTTATATTTTTTACTTCTAATTTTTGGAGAGAATATAAAAAAAATGGAGGGGAAAAAGCAATCATGAAGTTGTTGGTCTCAGATTCAAAACTTTTCATTATGTATCTCTTGGCTCTCATTTCAAACACAAATTGGTCAAAGTCATACATCTATAGTCTCATCAAAATAAAGATGGTGTCCTTCACAACTTAAGTCTACCTTCTTGCTCCCACCTCTGTCCCCCCACTGCCTGTTCCTCCACCTTCCTCCTCTCCACCCATCTCCCTTTTTCCCAAATAGATTACGACACGGCCATCTCAGCAGAGACTGAACTCTGCTTCACAGAGTCTGTTGCACCTGTTCCTTGCCTGCAGTGTGTCCTTATCGATTGGATTGCCCCAGCCAGGCCTCTGCTTGCATTTGGCCTCCGCACTGCCTCCCTTCTGCCAAACAGCAGATGCCAAATTAAGCAGGCCCAGCCAGGACGACAGGGGTGTAAGGAAAGCCCACAGCTTGGTAGGAAGTAAATACAGAAGAAAACAGCGAGTAGCGTGTGTCGCCATAGTTGAGTCCTATTCAGATTTCATTTTTGAATCGTGAAAAAAAAAAAGAAATTGCAGGAGGGCAACAGAGTGGATACCATCTTAATCTCTAAATGATGGGGCATGGCGATAAATTATGGGGAACAAAATATTGAATAGCCACAGGGTCACTTACTAGAGGCTACAACTCTCATTCTAACACAGTAATAGGATTTTGTTGGATGCCTGCTGTATATTTATACTTGTTGTCCTTGCAGCCTTGACATAAATTTGACGCATGTCTGGACTAGCAGGGGGCACAATCTGGAGTTTTCTGATGTGCTGACGATTCCCTCCATTATTATACAAAATAACAAAAATTAAAAAAGTAAAAGAAAAATAATTTAAAAAATTGGCCTGTCCCATTAGCTTTCTCGCTTTGAACAAGGGAACTTCCCCTGATTAAGAACGAAGCATGTAATTGGCAAACTTGCCGCAGGTGTCTCCGACCTCAGCGGAGGGATGACATGATTATGCAACTGGTAAGCCAGCAGGGCTGAGCGGTGATGTGTCTGCATGTGAAACATTAGCTGTGGAACGTGGTTGTGCCTGGCAGCCATTTTGAGAGAGGCTCTATTAGTTGAGGTTGTTTTCTATCTCCAAGTATCACTGCTTTGAAGTGCTCCATTCTGTCTTATCAGCAGGCTCGAGCCGCTCGCCACGAGCTCTCTCTCTGTGTGCGTGTGTGCCACTGTGTGTGTTGCATTGCACAGAAGTGAGTAAAAAGTAAATTTCTGTTCAATCCAGCATGCGTGCGTGCTTGTCTCTCGCTTGCTGCAAAAGTGAGCACAAAGTAAGTGTGTGTGTGCGTGCGCTCTCCAGCCATAGGGGCAGTGCGTTATCGCAGTATGCAGCCCTATTCAATGTCTGTGCTACTATCCAACCTAGAAAGCTTTGTGCCCTCCAGTCAGATTATCATTTTGCTGTTACCCCTCTGGATCTATTCCTCCCTACTGTTCAGGAGGGTGTGTGTGTGTGTGTGTGTGTGTGGTGGCAAGGAGACAGTAACTTTTAAGGAAACTGCAGGAAACTAATCATCTTGCATATTAAAGACGTGTAATAGACACTGTGTGACACACACTCGGTGAAACTTCTCTCTTCTTTCTGTGAGTCAAATCTTTTCTTTCTTTGCCTCTGTATCACTCCTCCTCTCTTCCACGGTGCCAGTGTTTGTCCACTGCTTTTCTGACGATGTGGGAAAGTTGCCAGGGGAAGTTGGTTTTCCCCTCCCTGCCTTCCACCTTTTTTGTGTTGTGGATTTACGATCCCCCTGTTTACCGAATGTGAAGTCAACAGGAGCCTTCTCGGCAACAGAGCAAAGGCAGAGACAGGCAGTCTCACCCGCACAGAAAAACAATGCCCCCCCCTCCCCTCCACACACACACACACACACACACAGTCTGTCTGCATGTCAGATGATCATGTGCTAGCATCCCAGGCTGACTGACAGCATCTCTGTGGCCCCTCCAGTGTGGTGACAGTCAGATAGACAACTTCAGGAACAAGTTTACCGCCAGCCTGCCATTGTCTCACCTTCCCCTGGGCTCGGTACAGGTCAGCAAAATAAACACAACAACATAGAATATGATACAATAGAAAAGAATGGGCAGCAAAGCAAACTCATCATTCCTAGTAACTGCTCCAGCAAACAGAGGTTGTCAGGTCTTATGGACTTTTAAATGTTTATATTTTCATTTTTCTGAGCCCTTTGAACACTTCCCAGCCATGTTAGGTTGAGACTTGTTGCCCAGTCTTGGCTTTGGTAACCAGAAACAAAACAAAACATCTTGTTCTTGATTTTAATCAGGAGAATAGAATTGGGACATATCAGCCATGAGTGGTGTTGAATAATTGTGATATGCTCATATTGTTCTACCGTTTTACAAACAAATGTTGTTCAAATTAATTATCCCATGTAAACTGTAATCAAAAGCTGAAAAACATTGGTGGCTGAGGTTTTTTTTATATATATATTTGATGGTTATTGTTGAATTCAATACTGGAGAAACCTCATTAAATTAAAAAATAATTACTTACATGCAATCTTGCATGCATTTATAGTGCATCCCCACCCTGTTTGGAAGTCTGTTATTTAAAAATGTGGTTATGTGATGTTGGTTTTAAGCTCATTGCCCAGCGTTTGATTTCTTCTTGATTTCTCCAGAGTGGCTGTTGACATGAAGTATCATATATGTAATATGATTCCTGGTTTTTCTTCTTATGCACATCTGTCAAAATATGTCAGCCCCAAGCGTTTGGAAGGGCATAGAGTAAAAAATCCTTAAGTGAACAACTCGTACTGAGTTTGTGAGTGTGTCTTTGCTTTGTGTCACACGGTTGTTCTTGTGGCATTCGTCTCTGCAAAGAGCGCGACGTTTAGGTTAGCTGACATCATGAAGTTGTCGTAACGCATTTACTCGCAGCTTCCTAAACTGAAACGCGGGGAGATATGTGAGTCCCCGTGAGTACAACCTCTAGCCTTTTTCTCTATAAATGTTTCATGAAGCCGTTATGTCACGCTCCTGTAGTTCCCCACAGCGTCTTTTGCAGCATCTTTGTGATGTTGGTGATAAATTCGTCACTTTACAAGTCTTGTTTTTCATCTAAATGCTGCAAAAGAGCAAATGAAAAGGAGGACAAAGTAAAGACACGAGCGGGCACACATAAGAGAGAAGTACTATAAGTTAAAATGGGGAGGGAAATGAAGGGTGGGGAAAAAAAAGTGACGCAAAAAAAAAAACAAGTTAGAAGTGAGTGATCAAATCAGGTGGAAAATGTCAGGAGCAGGGAAGAGAGATGGAGATGCATGGGCAGTGAAGTGCTGTGGCCTCTTGTCTGTGATGCTCGCAGTCTTTTGTGTTACCTCACCCCAAGCTGCCAGCCCCTGTGTTTTCTGCCCTGTACTCAAATGACAGCAGACATCAACCTCAGACACACACATACACACATACACACACACATACACCATTACTCTTCTATTGTTGTGGCAGAGCCCCTAATGGAGCTTCCCGTTTGAGTGCAGATAGGCTCACACGCGCACACACCCACTGTTTCATAAGTACACACACACACACATGCACACCCGCAGATTGACAGCTAGTCCCTAGGCCACTGCTGCCACGCATGATTGATGGCAATGTTCCGTGGAGAATGCATGAGGCAGGGCGGCAGTGATTCAGGAACGGGGAGCAGCACAGTTTAGGTACGGGAACACTCCATTGAATTGTGGAGGAAGAGAACAGAACGTACAGGAGGAGCGGGATGTTACATGGCTGTCAGTCACCCAGACAGACTGACAGAGGAGGGGAGAAAGACAGAGAGAGCGACAGAGTCTTTAATTACTTAAAATCCGCAGGAAGGGACAACTCCAGTTCACAGTAAATAATACAAACACCCACTCAGTTCTTTCCACCCATGCACACACTTCACTCTCCACACTTGGACCTTCACATGATCGGCTTCTTTTTTTTTTTTTTTTTAAATCACACAAAGAAAAAAACTAAATGATCATCAAACACAAATCCGACCATGCAGAGAGCAGGTTCTTGGAGATTAGGCACATGTTGATTTAAGCAGTCAATATTCATATAATCACATCACTTTCTTGAGCAGCACAGAAATCTCCCTTTGAGAAAAGACCTTCCAATGTCAATGACCAGCATGTCGTGCTGTACATGTTATGGCCTAGGGCGCACTGAGTCCTTTAGACAGAGCACCACAAGTGCCTGCTTTTAATCGAAAGGCACCAAAAATCATAAGGAGTTTTAACATCAAGGCAGACTTAAAGTCGTACAAGGTAACCTCTCGCTGTTTGCTACCCCGACTGGCATTGAGCGATAGCAGAACTTTTGAGAGCTCGAAGGACTTCATTACCCAGAAATCATGTAGCGTGATGTCGATATATTGCACAGACTTTTGAAAAGGCGAAATCTAATTCATAGTAGCTGCTCGGCATTGGAGCTGGTAAGAAAAATATTTTCAGGCAAAGTTCAGCCTGGTTCGGCTTTCTCTTCATAATAGAGTATTTCACTCTCAGATTTTGGTTTTCTTCAGTCAATGACTTGACTCAGAACCTGAGATTCTAAATTATATATTTCTGTTATAAAAGCAGCATAACATGAAAGAGTGAGAGTTTATGTGAGTTGCTTTCTGAAAGAGTTGCCTCCATGTTAATGTTTGTTTGCCTCTGTTTGTTGATGTGTTTACCCTTTTGTGTATTTATGTGTGCTCACAGTACTTTATGTGCAGGAAATGCACATGGGTTTTTAAATAGGAAGACAAAGCACTGTTAAGTTGACTGTCTGTCCATCACATTCTCAAGAACTCAATATCTCATCACACCTCACAGCATCCCACAACAACACCACACAACATTTTTTCCAAATATTCACTTGGACTGAAAAAGGAAACTGGAAATGAGTCAGTGGTCAAACATCAAGCTCACTGTGGCCTGATCTTCCATTTTTACCACAATATATCAGAAACTCTCAGAGAGACTTTCATTACATCTGCCATAATCATTTTATACAATCTTTTATATTTCAAGTGATGATATTTTGTAGTCAGTCAAAGGTCATCTTCACTGTGACATCATAACGCTTGACACTTCTGGGCATTACTCAGGAACTGGAACTCCTATTACTCACTTCCCAAAGGAAGGACTTTTTTTTTCTGCAATTTGACTAGTTGGGCGGCGTCATACAGTTATTCTAGTTTGTAACTGTACAGGCCTGGGTCACATGTTTGTACTGTCTAACCAGGTGCAAAGGAATAAAGTTTAAAAAGTGTAAAAATTAACTATAGTACTAACCATACTAATTAGCACAATGTGGAGCCTCTGCAGGTTTAAATTTAACACATAGGTTGTGGGTTTGCTTTCTGTAATTGCACGTTTCTAAAAATGTTCTTCGGTGTAATTTACATATTGGAGTGTTCACAGTGACAGATAAAGCTATTCCCTGCTTTGTTACTAAGAAAAGATGCAGCTTTAGAAAATGGGCTACACCTGTATGCAATATAACACACAATGACTTCCAAATGATTTGAGGCCAATAAAATAATTCAAAGGGAAAATGAGGGAAAATTGTAAATAATTATTTCTGTCTACTCAACTTACGATCCTGCAGTATTGATTTGTACCACATGCGACTGAAAGCACTGAACAGATGGAGAGAGATGCATTGGTATAGTATGTTCGCAAGAGGACACTGTAACACGTGCTTTGTCCCTCTCTCTTCCTATCACCTCATCCCTTCATTCGTTATTTCTGTCCCCTGAACGGGGTCAATGTGAATAATTGAGCCTTTTTACAATGAAATATTGACAATAAAAGACTGTGCCATATGCATTTAAGTGGCCTTTCTGCCTGCTGTGATGTCATGGTTTTATAAATCATGCATGGTTTTGAAAGAATGTTTTTTTCTGCCAGATTAGGCAGCAAGCACCACTACTGTGCACCAGTCCCACAGGGAAGACTGGCAACCTTGTGCACACTTGCAGGACAATCCAATTGTTGCTCATGACTGGAGATTTTGTATTTATACGTCAGTACAATGATTGAACCGCTTCAGCACAAACATGACTCTGTAATAACTGACTTTATTGTTTGGAAAGATGTTTTGATTTAGAGAGCAACTGATACACCCCGATAAGGTCTGTTGTATGACAAGAATGACTGAGGGTGAACGACACTGGGTGTCATTAGAAACATGAGCTTCTCTCTGTTCAAGCTGTTTAGTGCTGTGTAAATGAGTCCCTGTGTAGATCGCCATAATATTTTTATGCTTGTGAGCCATCACTCACATGACTTGAGGTAAAGCAGATGCTCAAATGTTGAACTCTTGCAGTCAATTCTAACACTGTTATTTCTCTTTTCTCTTTAGACTATCGGCCCCCTCCTCCCCCTCCTCGAGGAGGTGGAGGAGGAGGAGGAGGAGGAGTAGGAGGAGGAGGAGGAGGTCCAATTGGAGGTGGAGGTTCTTCCTCCTCGTCTACCAGCCGTACCACCACCACTCGCTCCCCTCCTTACTACACCACCCCAAGGCCTCTCCTCACCACCTCTCCAGGACAGCGGTACCGAACCACCACCACAATTCGTCAGCCCATCCTGATTCCTGGAGGAGGCTCGTCCTCAGACACCAATCAGATTCCTGACACCAACCAGAAAGCTGGAGGACGCTCTCCGCCAATGCAGATCCCTCCAGCCGCTCCACAGCCCCCTGCTCTGCCTCCACAAGACTTCTGTAGCCCCAGGGTGACGGCCGACATATCGTGGCCCCGGACGCAGCAAGGCCAGACAGCCAAGCAGCCCTGTCCAGTAGGGACACTGGGTAAGAAAAATGCATGGGTTCATCATGGGGAAATCCCATTGTGGACCAGTGAATGTGTGGGTAAAGATTGTGTGAAAACTTTGTAAATGTTTTTTTGTTCCTAACCAGGATTTTGTGTTTATGCTTCACTGTCTGTTGTGGTCTTCTTCGGGGCCGGTCTCTCAAAGTAGAGAATACAATACAATACAATCAATGCTATACAGTAGTTATGATCTGGAGATGCTCAGATTCCGATACTAGCATTGGAAATGATGAAACTCAATATACTGGATCTGTTTCACGCCTAGATAAAACAACACTTTTACAGGAAATCAAGTCCTCTTCACTGCTGTGAAACAGTTCAATCAATTATGGAGAATTATTACATTTCGAGTATTTTCATTTTAAGTGGAGCCTTTAATTAAGTTAATCATTTTGACTTAGTAAGCCAGATATTGTCAGACTATTGACTACAAATTTTAGTTTTCTAGAATTAAATATTCACTGTTCATCCACTGTACAGTTATTGTGAAGAATCTGACTCAGTTCAGGAGTGAGGAACAGGAATCAGTTACAAGATGTAAAAAATGATACTGGAACATACTGAGAAAATTAGAAACAACACTGAGAAACGGACCATCCTCTGAACCTGTACTAGAATTTACCTCAATCCCCAAAAGATTCCTTTAGTCAGGTCAATATGTTTATCGAGCACATTTAAAAACTGACGAGGGCTGACCAAAGTGTATTTCAAGAGGACATTTAAAACGTAATTACTCTCAGTTAATTTTGATTGTTTAATTGCATTTTTTATTTATTGTGAAAAAAAAACAAACACATCAGTTTGTTATTTTTAAATGAGCTCCATAAATGAAATGACTTGACTTAACTCAACGGTTGGATAATTAAAATGAAATAAAAATAAATAGATTAACGTGGTAAGTGGAATACACTAAATAAAATGAAAGCAGCCACGTAACCCCAGTGATAACGGTAAAGGCTCAAAAGCATTTTCAAAAAGATGGGTCTCAAAGACAAAATTTCAAAGTGGAAGTGCATGGGGAAGACCTGATAAACTTTTCCACAGCATGCTCAGCCACCCTTTGATTTTGATTTTGAGTGGGATGGAGAGGAGTAGGATCTAAGGGGTCTTAAGGGGCTGTTACAAAGTGAAATATATGTATTGCCCTGTGAAAATGTGGTAAAGTAGTATAAATTCTTGCAACACACTACCATTTTAATCAGTTAGCTCATATGACAAGACTGATTCTTCAATCCTCCAACTGCAATACACACTGCACACTCACACCGCACACACAATTTGCTTAGTGAACCCCAGGCACCTCAAGAGACTTTGTGTCTCCTGGTGAATGTCAGTGCTGTCTTACCCTGTTTGTTTTGCTTGTTTTGCAGGCGTGGCCACATACGTGTGCATGGCCCATTTGGGATACTGGGATCCTCAAGGCCCTGACCTCAGCAACTGCACGTCACCCTGGGTCAACCACATCATGCAGAAAGTAAGTCTGAAAGCTGCTGCTGGCCCTCATGGCTGCTATTGAGCCCTAGTTTTAGGATATGTATTATGGATATAGTCCTGCAGCAATTTCTCATGCATGAAGATGCCTTGACCACAGGGAAAGATTTAGGCCACATATCCATCTTGATTTGTTATCCCTAATTCGTGTTTGAGATCTGAGAGATTTTTATAAAGCCTTGGGGGAATAGTATTGTCCAATAAGGTCATCTGTCGTACACTGCTGTCATTATAATAGGCTAAACAGGCACCATGAAAGGCTGATCTGCATAGAATCAATTGCTTTTGCATGGAAAATGTTACTTTCTCAGGTTCGTCAAGATACTTTTATTCTGGAAAGTGCTGGCCTTGTAGCTTTCAACAGTTTCAGTTTATTGCTTTGTGTCTGTTCTCACATGAGCCAAAAGGCTTTAGAGATTTTCTTCAAAAGATGAAACATGGCAAATGGTCCCTGTGAAATCAGCATTGGAGCAGAGGTGCTAAATTATGAGTTGTTTCTGTAAAGAGTTATTAAATGTCTTTAAGGACACTTTATGAAACACTGGTTTCCTCTTGCCCCTTTAGCTAAGATATTTTTCTTTTCTTTTCATTTTTTTTTCAATTCTTATTCTAACCCACATCCCTCCCTTACTCGCAACCCCCACCTCCATTCCTCTACTCCTAACTCTCGTTGCACTGTCCTTCCTCTCCTGTCCTTAAATATTTCTTGTATATTACTGTACTCTTTGCACTCCTCTTTCTCACTTTCCTCTTCATGCTTTCTTTAACTTTTTCTCCTCTTCCTTTGCTTCTTACCTCACCTGACTCCTTTGCCTCCATCAATCTTCCTCTCACTTGACTTTGTTCCCCCGTCACTGTGTTTGGCTCCCAGCTTCGCTCGGGTGAGACGGCAGCGATTGTAGCCAGGGAGCTGGCAGAGCAGACCAAAGGGCTTCTGCGTCCTGGCGATGTGACATCCACAGTCCGGGCTATGGCCCAGCTGGTCGAACTGCTGGATGTCCAGCTCAGGAACCTCACCCCCGGGGGCAAGGACAGCGCTGCCCGCAGCCTCACCAAGGTACTGCCTCGAGATTTAAGATTCAAGACACACGTATTTGGAAGTTAATGCATGGTGTGTGAGTGAGTGAGTGAGTGAGTGAGACTTTCTTGCAGGCACTGGAACGGGGAAGGATGAGAGGGTAAATGACAAAGAAGAGTAAGAAAAGAAAGAATGATGAGAGAGAAAAAGGGGAACGGATAGAGGGACTCTTTCAAGATGATTGTAAGATGAATAACATCAGTGGTTGGTGTTTTTGTCTTGCACTCATTCTTCAGGGGTTAGAAAAGTCTCTGTGCGCAGAGTTTGATGAAGAGCCATACATAACACTGTGGATTTCCAGATGATAAATAGCTGCTTTTAGACATTATTTTACCCTCCTCTGTGTGCGAGTCTTCGTAACAAGTTTTGCTCAACATTATGGGTGATAGATAACTGCTTTTAGTCTTTGGCAGGGTTCCTCAACTCTTTGCAGATCAGGACCAGAAATTTAATAAAATCTCTGTCTCGCCCAGGGAGTTATTCTCATTAAAACATACAGTACTTGAGATGAAAACAGGCCTGGGACACACTTTACGTCATAGCTCGTTGTTCAGTGAACTTCAGCTACAGCTACCGCTATGAAGATGCCGTAGACAGGCAGGCTGGAGCGCGTGTGCCAGGATTACATTAATGGAAACTCGATCCTGAGTATGCAAAGGATCTGTTTTACTACTGTGGTAGACAAGGAAAGAATTTCTTTGTTCATGTAGGCATTCAATTAAAGTGAGTTAAATCATTGGGGAAAGGCTGACTGGCTGGCTTGGCTGGCCAATTGACTGACTGACTGGAAGACGGACTGTTTCTTGATCGTCTCTGCTGAGGTCAACAGTGACAGGCGGGGTTTAGCAGCCAGATTGACAGCGGCTGCCACCTCTTATACAGTCACTGGCTTTTTTCTTTCAGCTTTAGCGTCTGAATCACTAGGTCTGCTTTATTTTCTGCCTTCCTTTTCTATCATGTTCTTTACATCTCCTCTGCTCCTTCTGAGCAATTCAATATGAAAGGAGTGAATACACACTTGAGCATGTGTAAGTGGAATCAATTAATATGTGTTTTGCTGTTGACCAAATGGCCTGTTGAAGGTTGAATTTGTAAAAAAAAAAAAAAAAAAAAAAAAAAAAGGAAAAAAAAGTCCTCAATTGAAGAGGGAAAGCTTTCTCCTTGATTTCAATAATGACCCAATTACATATACCTAATTGAGTAATATGCCTGCTTATTATGCAAATTTTCCTTAGGAAATCGTACATGACCAATCACGCACGAATTGCATAGTAATAAATGCCATCAATTTACTTGATGATAGATACTGAGAATGAATAGGAAAAGGAAAGGAGAAACAGAGGAGATTATGGAAATAATCTGGATGAAATAGGAAGGGAAGAGGAGAAAGAGGAGGGAAGAAAGACGGTAATAGGAGATGGAATGAAAAAATAGGAGGCGAGTGAGGAGAATAGCAATGTATTTCAGCTGCCACCGTTTTTTGTCTGATGTTAATGAAGTGGGTGTGACTGCCTTTGTGTGCGTCGAGTGTGTACTGTATGTGTGTGTTTGTATGATTGAGAGGTGTTACATCGCTAACAGCTGAATTGTTTGAATTTGCAGCTTCAGAAGAGAGAAAGGTCCTGCAGGTTTTTCACTCAGGTATTTCCGCTTCCTGGTATTGTTGATTACTTCGCCACGCCATGATCCCGAGTGTTTCTTTCTTCATTTTTTTTCACACTCAGCATGTTAATATGTAACGCAAGTGTGTCTGTGTGTGCTCACACATTACAATGCTTGGCATAGAAGTCTGCGCTGCATCACTTGTTTTATGATTTGCATCCCAACTCTTTGAGGAGGTCGATCATTTAACAGGTCTGTTTCTGGTCCTGAACTGCAGCGAGCATCACAGTCGCTGGTGTCTGATAATTAATGCTTTACTCCCCTCAAAGGGTTTGTTGACATTCTTTTGTTTTCAGTTTTTTTTTTTTTTTTGCATTTACAAATCAATGGTACTGATAAGAGGCCATGATCAATATCAATATTAACTCATCTGTTTTGCAGTTCTGTCTGCAGAATTGTAAACAGGGCTACCTGGAACCAAATGACTCGCTATCCATCTCTATTCAGTGAAATATCCTCTCTGCTGCTCTTTCAGAGAGAGAGAACTGAGTATGATGGATATCCTGTTGCATATTGCTTGATCACGGCTTTGGTGCCTTAAAAATAATACCAGCTTGTGTTTGTGGCTTTGGAATTCATTTTTCGTCCTTGTTGGTCTGCTTGTATTGATGTTTGTTCATGTTGACGCCATGGGCTCACACCGTGAGCAGAAAATCTAACATCATTTAGGCATGTTTCTGGTCAGCTAAAAACATTATTCAGAACATCAAAGGACCCCACCTTCCCTCATCCATGTGTTGTACATAGACTGCAGAGTCTCTCTTTTTCTGTCTCTGCACCCACTCCCGACACACACACACACACACACACACACACCCTTGATAGGCTAGCTCTTTTTCTCCTGATGCAGGCTTTTTTCCACTCTCCCCTGAAAAGTCTTAACGTCAGCAACAGTCAGCAATGTCACATCATAGAACATGGCTTAGGACTATATGCAGGCTTACACGCACACCCGCACGCACACTCGCACGCATGCCTTATAATATATAAATATATTTTCAACAATGATCTTATGCCATCACATCAGAACAGACAGGCTTTTTTTGATGCATGCCGTTAATCCAATAACATGATGCATTTCAAGGAGTGTCGGTTTTCAGAAAGCTAGACACAAGTTCAAATCAAAATGTTTCCCCCACACACCTTGGCTACTGTAGGGGGCTGGGAGTGATCGATTATATAATTAGCCTTAGTAATGTGAAACAAAATTATACCAACAGTCCCTTACTCTGCCAGATAGAAATGTGCGTGATTAGGGATGTGGCGTGGTGCTGCCCTCTCCTCGTTAATTATCTACAGCACTAATTGCCAAGTGAGGAGAGTGGGCAGGAGGTTTGGGTTCTTAATGGAGACAAAAAATAATTGAATTCTCTCCCTCTGTCTCTCTCTCTCTCTCTCTGTCTCTCTCTCGCTCTCTCTCTTTCTTTCTCTGCCTCTCACTTCATCTCTCCTCCTCTCTCACTCCGTTTGGGGAACTGGGGATTCGTTTCATGTATACTAAATTGGCAATTTATTCATGATGAAGTTGGTGGTGTGGAGAGGCTTTGATGCTGTAGGGTGGATTGATGGAGGGAGGTAGAGCCTGCAAGGTAGACTGCGAACGAGAGGGGTGGGGGTAAGGTGGGGTCGGAGGGAGGGGGCAGAAATTAAACAGAACAAGAAGAGTCGCAGAAACAGAAATGTGGAATGTGATAGAACGAGAAAAACAATAAAGAGGGCAACGAAGAGACAGTGATGCTCAATGACAATGTCTAATTTGCCCTCTATTTATGGATGGCGGGTCAGAACATGGCACGCTGTGAATTTAAAGCCTGATTTAGCTGCAAACTCACCCTGTCAGGGAAGACAAACCCCAACAACAGCTGACAGATAAGCCTGCTTCTCTGATGAAAACATTTTCAAAACATGCACTTTCTCGGAGCTCAGCCAAGCGAGTAACAGAAAAAAAAAATCCATTCTTTCCTTTACTCTCACCCGTTTCCATACTTTTACCATCCCAGCTCTGTCTTTACACAAATGTGTCCTACTGTGTGTGAGTGTACACATACTGTACATCCACGCACATGCACTTGTGCCCGTGTGTCTGTAGCTGGGAGTAGTAGAGCAGCCCGGCTCTAGTCTGTCTTGCTGCTGCCGTTTACGCTGGATCACCCCAACGCTTCAAAGCATTTCACTTCTGCCCCATTTACTGGTTAGTGTGTGTGTGTGTGTGTGGGTGTGTGTGCGCGTGTGCGTTTGTTCATGCTGTGTGTACATGCACACACATGCGCATGTCTATAATACATAGTCACACATACACATACAAACGACACCCTTATCTGTCTCTGCAGAGTCTCTCCACTCTTTGAAGACCCCTAAAAAAAACCTGTCTCCATTTTAGCCCTCAAGTCCTCATACTTGTGCAGATAGAAATGTCAGCAACTGCACCAGAGCTAACAGGCACACCCATACAAGCGCACACACACACACACACACGCCATCCCACTCACTCACACACATGCACACAAAACCATGTATATGCCATCTCTGACTTTCTGATGTGGAGATGTCTGGACCTCAAGGAAATCACACCCCTTCTTCTACTTACCTATCTGTCTCCTCTACAGATGTAATCTCTGTGCCAGAGAATTAAATTTCAATGAAAAAAATTATATGAAATTGAAAATGCAAGATAATCAAAAGTTCAATAAAAAGCAATGAAAAGTTTAATGAGAGTGGAAAAGGGGGGGTTATCTGAAACACATCAAAGTGAGCATTCGGGAGCAGCACCAGCAGCGTGAGTGAATGGAAGGCAGTGCCACTGCTGTCATATCTGCTGCGCCAACAGAGCATCCGCTCCGCTGTCTTTCTCTGTTGCCTGGACTGCTACTGTACAGCAAGTGGAGCAGAATGATGCACTGCAATGTTTCTCCCAGCCCCTTGTGCACACCCTGAACTACACATATGCCTCATATCCTGTGCACTCTGCAACACACATACTCCCTTATTAAACAAGTGGACACACACTGAGTGTGTGGCATGTGTGTCAGTGCATATAAACATACTCACAAATAGACATACAGTAATACATTAAGATCAGAAAAAAATAATTAGAGGGAAATTTGGGAACAAGCTGGTTCTAATTTCAGTGATGTCGACCATAATTTCATGATTTCTCCTTCATCAGAACAACAAACATTGTGCCAGTTGTCAGACAAAAACAAGTCAGAGAAATATTCAGATTTAAAACAAATGCATAAAATAATATGGAAGAGAAGACAAAGAGGGAAATTGCTCACATTAATACATTAACTTGTCAGAAAAATCTGCTATCCATTTGCAGACTGTTATCCTGGTTTGATGCAGACCCACATCACTTATTCTGTATAGCTTCACTATTCACTGGTTTGCTCATTTTCTGTTTTACTGCCAAAAAGTATTATTTCTGTAAGGGCTGGATGAGTTGGATGTTAGACCAAAACCCACATATACAATTTAGAATTGTATACATCTATACACAATAATAATAATAAAAATTTGTGAGCGCTTTTACAAATGCTTAAAGACACTTTACACTTTAAAAATCACAAGATAGAGCAGAGTCAAAATGAAAAAAAATTAAAAAAAAACAAATCGTCACTTTTGAGAAGCTGGCTATGATGGAATGAGCACATTTGGCATTTCTCAAAGACATGCGGCTCATTATTTTCCATTAATTGACCAATCTGACCATCTGACCATTCAGTTTCTTGCCCTCCCCCAGCGCAAAGCTTTCATGAATGCAATATTATAATTTTAGATAGAAATGAAAATAAATAATTAAAGCCACAATGCAGCTTGAAATATTGCAATATTTTCTTTTAAAGTTTCTCGTCTTCTGTCAAAGTCAGTGAAATCATATAGACGGAGGCAGATTTGTGAGAGCGTGTGTAGGCTGCGTGCTGCGTGTGCTTCATATCCACTCCTGCTTATTTTGGTTGTTTGCTGAAGCAGTGGATTAATTAGTTTTTGTTTACATGTATCCCTCCCAAACTCATCCGATATGCATCCCAGCTAATTAGCTGTTAGTGCTAAAAGAGGACATAATATTATCATATTAGCTTGTTGACTAAGCACCCATTTCATGTGCGATACTGTATCTACGTACATGTGGATATCACACCCCCATGAATGAGCAGGTAGGATTAACTCTGGTTCCAGGGGCCAACTGCACGTTTTGTAGCACATGCCATCAACACTCACATGAGTCATCGGCTACAGTGTTTCTCTATCAAGGATGCTTTCCCTTCCCGCTGTGCACATACACACAAACACAAATCCACAGTTTACTTCTCGACAGTGGCTGTTGCTGTCTTCCCTCCTCCCTTCTGGTCTCTCGCTTCTTCTAAGCCTGAGTGAGAGGAGCAGGGAGGAAGTTAAATGGTTGATGTTTGAATGCCAATAAACAGATGTCTCTCACCGCTCCTCCTAGCCACTGCAATTCCCCACTGAAGACCTCCTTGTGCTTGTATAATGGCACCTGCATTCCGCTCTTCCAATTTCTCACCCACCCTCCTTAAAAGAGAGAAGCATTGAGAGGGCGAGAGATGAGTGAAGGATGAGAGTGCGCATGTGGAAAAAGGTGGTTTACAGTCAGAGCAAGAGAAAGGGAAAATAAAGAGACAGACGGGCGAGTGTGAGATGTGTGTGTTTGATAGCACCTGTGTTCGCTTTTCTGCCTCCCTTGTTCCCAGTGGACGCCTGTCACCATGGGCTCACTGGACTGTTTTATCGCTCTCCCATGCTTCCCCCCCTTCCTCTCCCCCCTCTTTCCACTGGCCCTTTTTTCTCTCTGTTTCTTTATCTCTCCCAGGGTCTCTTAAGATGTGTGTATCTTCGTATGTGTGTTGTTCGTGTCTGAAAATGAGGAGGTGAATTCTTAAGAGCATAAAGGAATGTGAGCTGGAGACAAAATAAGTATTGTTTCACAGAGAACTTTTCATCTATGCGAGCCAACTCTTCTCCGTTTAGTTCGGTAATATTTTTGGATTCAAAACTGTTCTGCACGGCTGGATGTGACCCAGAAGACATTATCTGATAAAACTCTAATTTCTTCTCAGACCCCCAAGCATAAGTTTTCCAACTCAAAGATAAGGCTGTTGCTAAAAAAAAAAAATAGAAGAAGAACCAGGTTTGGGGGTGTAGACACATGGTGATTGCAATCAGCTAATTAGCTTAGCTTGATTTTCAGAACATCTGTGGTGGATTTTCTTTCACAACATCCTATTTAAAGAGATTTTTCGAGGGAAAAAAGGTATTAATGAACATTAAAAAGTGTGAAGTATAACTTTGTTTTATTTAATAACCCCAATGTCTTTGTTATGCCTGCATGGGAATGCTACATTTGCATTACATTTTTTTTGTTTGTCATGACTTGTTAACATGATGAATGACAAACGACTGCATTCTCATTGTTGTATCCCATAGACTGCTGTCCTCGGTGGCTATGGTGTTTGTACTAATATTTTCATAAATTCTCACATTAGCCTCATTGACTGAAATTGATTGGCGTTTGGTGCGTTCTCTTCCTTCCATCTGACCCTCGTGTTTTATACTGCCGCCTCAGGCCATGGTGGAGACGGTGAATAATTTGCTGCAGCCACGGGCCCAGACGGCGTGGAGAGAGCTGCCCACCAGCGAGCAGCTGCACTCGGCCACTCTGCTCCTTGACACCGTGGAGACTGGGGCTTTCATGCTAGCTGACAACCTCCTCAAGACTGACACTGTGCAGGAGACCACTGACAACATCCGTGAGTACATTTTTTTGGTTCCTTCCCGTCCTGTGAGCTCCGTCACACACTGTCAAGGAGCCTGTTGAGATGCCCTCGAGCAAGGCACTTAACCTCTATTTGCTACAGTGGATCAGAACAGTGGTAGAGAGTTGAAGGCTGTGACTACACTGGGTAGGCGTCAGGTGGTGAATGTGCAATTTATGGTTTGGTGTTACGTGCCGAAAAGTTTTTGTTTTGTTTGACTCCACCTGAATTCAAAGTAATAGAAGGAATAATTGATAGAATGTGCCCTTGTTTTTCGTTTCTTCGATTTCGCAGAGGTTTTTTTTTTTTCTTACCCTGTTACATATCTTATTACAACAAACCAGCTAAGGCTGCTTAAGATCTAAGAATATGATGTAATATTGTAGTAAGAGGCCACATTGACAGCAGGCATTACTGAATCTGTTGCCTCGGATTTATGTTTTATAATTCAAAGAGAAACAAAGTATACTTCACAGTGCCTTAAAAAACAACATCGTCCTGTGTGTGGGCAGTCACACACACACAAAATATGCTGTGCATGTGAATGGACATGAGTGGACATGACTGGAAATGGGGCAGAATAATGCTGTTGTTTTATTGCTGGGAGGGATGAGAGTAAAACATATGCAAGACTTTGTGCACATAGAGCTGAGCTACAAGGTGAACTGAAAGAATATTGACAGAATAGCTGTAGAATAGCACAATAATATCGTCAATGCTCTATATAAAAAAGCACCGACACGGCAGACAAAAAAACAGCTACAGAGGCTATGAAGTAGTCAACAATGAGATAAAAAAAATATATGAAAGAAATTTCCACAACCCTAATATCTGTGTAATACTGAATGCAGCATTGTTAATTTTCTCTGAAGTACTTTATCACTTTTTAAGAGCGACTGTTAAAAAGGACAAGAGGTTTAAGGTATAAATGTTTGATCGTTCGAGTACAATACTTTCTGATTCATTCTGTCCAATTAATAATTTGTGTGTGTGAATTAATGGATCAGGAATCTGTTATCTGATGAGACATTAAAAGAGGGTTAAGGGCATCTACATGAAAAATGTTGTATCGTTAACTGTAAAGTGCTTAAAATGTGTTACATATCACTCACATGTCTGAAATAAAGCATTCATTCATTCATAACCACCAAAATCAGGAATAATCATCAGTCAGGAATGGATCGGTGGCGATAACCTGTAACTTTGATCCTGCTGTAACATATCTCCCTTGTTACCTGTTGGGTTATAGACCATGAAAAGAAGAAAATATGCGTCTTATCTTCAGATTCAGATTATCAGATTATCAGTTGTGTGTGCAAAACATGTAGCTACGATACACAACATGCATTTACAGCTATGAACGTCTGTTCTATTATGTAGAGCATGTGCATCAAGCTGTCAAAGAGAGATCACAATAAAGAGGTTTACGTTTCTATGTGTGCGGCTTCGAAGGGTCAACTCCACAGAGACCAATCGTAATCGAACAGAATACAGGGGGAAAACTGCCCTTGAGGCTTCTAAAGCAGGGATGAATTGTTTGCCAGAGACAATAATTTTTCCCTTTTTTCTTCCCTGCACTTGTAGGCAGAATTGACAAAGCAGAACAAAGCTAGTTATTATGGCGTTGTGCACATCCCCTTTCTCTCCCTCTCCCTTTCTCCTCCCTCCATCATCTCTTCTCATCTCCTCTCACCGATCCTCTCATCACTGGGCCATGGAATAAAGCAGAGATACTGGAGAGCAAAAGCCCCTCTTTGCTTTTCATGCCTCTAGATGACGATATATCAGTGAGCCATCATTTCATCTGCACTCAGACCAGCAAGTTGTGCGCATCTATGTTTCCCTTGATTATCCTCCTGTTTACCCCGCTTTTGATTTAATATTTCAAAATTTCCCACACATCATTCGCCCATTACTAGGATCCGCTGGGTTTATGTCACTCAATCAGACATGAAAAGTCATGGCGGAGGAGCAGGAAAAGAGAGAGAACTGAGGATGATGAGTGGAGAATGAGACTGCATGAGAGCGTGCTTGAGGGTGATGGTGGTGGTGGAATGTCAAATGATGCTCTGAGGGTTTGTTTTGCTCACTTTCACATCAGTAAGCAAGGAAAATCACAGCTATTTAAAGTCATACGACATGGTGATGATGACAGTACAGCATTTGGTTCCTGTCAGACACCGAGAGTATAGACGGATAGGGTTTTCCACAAAGTCAGTCTTTCTAACGTGGCTTTGTCTCGTTCACGCTCGAGTTCCTTACCAACATCCGCCCTCCTACACTTTTTTTTTTCTTTACCTTACATAATTTCAGACTTGTATCTCCAATTTTTTTTTTTCGAAACTCCCGAACGCACCACATAAATATGGTTACATAAACCATCACCGAGATGTAGGGTACCACATCTCTGAAGAACTTAAAACAGGAAATGATCTTTTTTGTGGAAAATTTTGTCTCCGCTTTCCTCTTCTTTTTGTGCTGCTAATCTCCCCTTCCAGCTAATCCAGTGGGCAGATCCACCATGATTATCTCTCCCCTTTATTCATAACTGGCCCGATACCACCTCTCATCTCTCTCTTTCTCCTCTACCATCCTCACTTTCCCCTCTATCTCCTCTCCATCCCTCTGCTCTCCTCCCAACACCTGAACGATTTGAGTGACGCATTTAAAAGAAGCCACTGCAGCTTCTGTGGGTGATGTTATTGTGTCAGACCGTGTGTGTGCCTATGTGGTGGAGTATTAGGCAGATGAATAAACAGTGTTATTATTAGAACCAAATCAGTGATTTGAAGGTAACAGCGGTAACAGCGTGCGCGTGTGATAACGATAATGAACAAGTGTGTTTCTTAGGAGGAGGATTGTCATGACAAGGATGCTTTAATTAGATTAGACTCAGCGTGTTTTGATACCCCGTCGCTGTGGGTGGGTGTGGATGTGTGTGTGCATGTGCGTGCAAATGTGTGGGTAGGTCGCTGTGTTAATGCGTGTGTATGCGTGTGTGAACATAGCTTGAATGTTTAGTTTGGCTCATGTGCAAGTGAGGGACACTTAAGCAGTATTTCTCTTTCTTTCTGCCAGTATTTGCATATCAGTGTCTGTGTTTACGTCTGCCTCCTTCAGCCTGCTTCCATCTCCTCTCTTCCATACCTCTGCGTCTCCCGTCTTTGTGTCCTATCTATGCTTCTCTACGAGAGAACATAGTCCTCTTTCTGCCTATCTCCACTCAAGTCCTCTCCTTGTCTCCCACCTCTCAACCGTTCTGCTCTTCTGTCCACGCTCTTTTCTCTCTCTTTTTCTTTTTTACCTCTTCCCAGCACTTCTCCCTGACCTTCTCAACTTCCTTTCCTTTCACCCGCCTTTCCTCTTCCACTCCACCTCCTCCACCGCACTCATTTCCATTTCTGCGTGTCCTTGTGTTGTTTATTTGATCTGGGAGCTGTTTTTCGCCACGAAAGCAGTGTCTAAATCTACAAATCACTCAGAAGCACAAGATAGCGAGACACCAACGGTATAATTAGCCCTTAATTAGAAACTTTATCTAATACATTACAGAGCCGTAATCAGGATTGTGCTAACGAACCTGGATGGTAGAATTAGATTCCCACAATACAAGAGAGAGGCTGGATTATCCACCTCGATATGTTGGGCCAGTTGCCTGGAGACATTGTTTCCTGTTTTAGTATAAAAATCATAAAAAAAAGTTATTTCACTTAGGTGCGTGTCAGCTTTTTTCGTTTTCTTTGTTTAGGAAATGCTCCAAACAGCTTCAGAATTCATGTCTATGTTCTGCTGTGAAGCACTTAGTGAGAAAACATGGTAATTACAAGCGGTTGCAAAACAGCAAGATCTAAGTTGCTATTCTCTGACTGTGTGTTTGTGTTTTTGTGTGTGTGTTTTCAGAGCTGGAGGTGGCCAGACTGAGCACGGATGGGAACCTTGCAGACCTGACATTTCCTCAGTCAGAGCTACATGGAAACTCCATCCAGCTGTCAGCCAGCACTCTCAAACAGCACGGCAGAAACGGTAGAAGAGAAATCTCACACTCTCCTCCTCCTACTCTCACGATGAAGTCTCTCTACTTCTCTATGTTCAACCCACTTAGCTTTTTTTTTTTTACCACTTGCAATCTAGCAGGCTATTTCTGTCATCACGTTTTAAGCCGACAATTATCAAACTCACCTCGTTTATGTTTCTGTATTTCTGTGTCCTCTATCAGGTGAGATCAGGATGGCCTTTGTCCTGTACAGGAATTTGGGTTCCTACCTGTCCACAGAGAACGCCAGCGTTCGACTGAGCAGCGAGGCAGTCTACCCTAATTACTCTGTTATTGTCAACTCTCCGGTCATCACAGCATCCATTAACAAGGAGAGCAATAAGGTTTACTTGTCTGAGCCTGTGGTCTTCACTGTCAAACACCTGCAGGTAAGTAAGGTGCAAGTTGATGACTTTTTTTGTAAATAATAAAATGATAATTTGCTAGATAATGGATTAGAATAAACAGCTAGAGGATCATGATGGTGTTTATTATAAATCCCCGTAATGACTCCATAAAAAGACCATTGTATTATGTTTTAGGAAAAATTGTGTGTGTATGTTCCTGGTGTTACAGGAGAGTTAGAAAACACAGAAATAGTAGAAAATAAGTGTCATTTGAGAACCACAAGTGACCTAAGCCAATCAAGAATGAAACAAAAGTTTATGATGTAAATAAATAATTGTTTTAATAATTGTGCATTAATAAACACTAGCTAATGCACATTAACCATTGTTTGCAAAAAGAAAGAAAGTATCTGGCTTGCTTAGGTCATTTAGAAAAGTAAAAGTAAAAACTTTATGTGGCAAATTTTAAAGACTTCTATGTTTAGTGGAAATAAATGGGTCAGGGAAATTCGGGGTCTTCATGAAGTTTGTTGCCAACAACAGAGTGTCAGCCTTATCATTAGATAACAGCTGTAAGTGGTGATAATCAGAGCAGTAGACTGCAAGTCAGACTGCAAAAATATTCAAATCTAATGTTTTGACCTGGAAAAAAATAATCAGTGACAGACATAGCCATACAGCTTGAATATTTAATTATTATGCATAAGTACTGAAAGTTTTTGGTCGTAGTTATGTTTTAAAAAAAACAACAACTATCAAGTGCAGCTTTGAAAAGATCTTGTAAAAATACTTTGTCATTTATGGTCAGTGTTAAGACATCTTTAAGTCTTAAAAATAACTGCAAGCAATTTGCTTATCAAACCTTTGACCAGCTTTGACAAGACTTGACTTGACTGTCTCGACTGAGCCTGACTCATCCTTGATGCCATAAAAACATCTCTGGTCAGTAGCAGAGTTTATAAAGCTGTAACTATGTCTTGTTTCTTCAAATATATGAATTATTGTTGTGGTCAGCGCAATATTTTTATATTCAGTCTCTCATCCAACAAGCAAATGTTGATCCAGTTGGTGATCCAGCTTGTTGGCCGTAAAGAAACCCTCACTGTTTCGCTTGCTCATTTTGAGAGCTAACCCAACACAAACACTCACACGCACAATGTGTCATCAGTTTACAGCTCCTACACAACAAGCATGGACACAGCCCTGTCACCTCCTGCCATGGCTCTGTGTTTATTTGTTGCTGTATTCTTTTGCTCCGTCCCTTCTGTTTGTTGTTTTGTTGTTTGTGTGTATTTGACTCCCTCTCTGTGTTTCCTCCTCTTCGTCCTTTCTCCACCAATTCCTCCCACCATTTTTCTCACTTCTTTTTTTTTTGGCTCCCCCACCACTTCATGGTTCTACCTCCCACCACCCCATGACTAAGTATCTGCTCTGTGTCTCCCTGCTCTCCCACCCTTCCTCTCTCTCTCTCCCTCCCTCCCCCCCTGCTCCTTTGCCCATAGCATTCGGAAGAAAACTTCAATCCCAACTGTTCATTCTGGAGCTACTCCAAACGCACCATGATGGGATTCTGGTCTACGCAGGACTGTCGTCTGCTGGCCACCAATCGCACGCACACCACCTGCTCCTGCACACACCTCACCAGCTTTGCAGTGCTTATGGCCCATGTGGAGGTCAAGGTAGGCGTTTATTCTCCCATTCCTGCCAGAAGGGGCCGGGTGGTATCAAAGGGTCAGTTGTTCGTCATTTGATTAGCAGGGGCTGGCAAAGCCGGTCACCACATCCTGGGGAAAAAAAGAGAGAAGGACGAAAGAGAAGGAGACTTTAACATCTGGAAAATAGATTATGACTCTCCAGAGTCGCCAGTACTGAGTAATCATACTTGGCAGTAGAAATTTTATACAATTGATTCGTCAAGCCTGATGATGACACTGGGTTGACAAAAAGCATCAGCATATGAAGCTGTGCATTACCAAAACAGATAAATTTTAATTTACCATAAAAAACCTCAATCAGAGACAGAAGCTGTTGGTCTCATTTTATTTCTGAAATCATATTTGACTGATCATAAAGTGAAAACATTTATTTTGATATCCATGAGCCACAGTGGGCAGTGGATAAAAAGAACCCTCATTGTCTCACTGTGTGTGGGATAAGTACCTTTTGTGTCCATCTTTTGTTTTGTTAAGACCAAGTTCCTTTTCACAAATCGGCTCTTGTAACTCCGGATAATGTGTGACACCCAGTCTCTCCCTCTGGGCCAGAGGATGTGTGTTACTTCTAAAGGGGTCATGGTCAGACCTAGCTTGGCAGCCACTGTGTGAACACAGTGTGAGGGTTTGAGCAGTAGATCCATCACAGCAGTGCTATGTTGAACATTGCTCTGCCTGCCAGGTTGCAGGACACTGATGGATAGAGCCAGCACACCTGTGCAACGCAGCGTAACGCTGTGGCCCTGAACGTTCAGCGACACACAGCCAGACTCACATCAGTCAGGGGAGGGGAGTTGTCTGTCTGTGTGTCTGATGCTACAGTATTTTTTCATGTTTCAACATATGTATTTCTAGCACACCTAAGCATAACATGGTTAGACATAGCATCTATTAATTAATGCAAACCCTCTCTCTTTTCTTGTTTTTCTCGCAGAAAGCAGACAGCATGCACGATCTGCTCCTGGACGTGATCACATGGGTGGGGATCCTGCTGTCGCTGGTTTGTTTGCTTATCTGCATCTTCACCTTTTGCTTCTTCCGCGGACTGCAGAGTGATCGCAACACCATCCACAAAAACCTCTGCATCAGCCTCTTCATCGCCGAGTCACTGTTCCTGGTTGGGATCAACAGGGCCGATCAGCCAGTAAGGAGGACAGGGTTTTCTCTTTATCTGTGTATATCTGTGTACAATATACAATATCTGTGTTTTTGATATTTTGCTAATAGGGTAGATTTGAAACTGCCTTTTTAGTCAAGTAGTGCTTGAACAGACTTGGCATAACTGTCCACCGACCAATGGCACTGATTATACTACAAATTTGGCAGAGTAAATCCTGAAATGTTTACTAACTTGCTGTTAGTGGCTGACCACATTACGGCTCCACGAATAAGAAACAGCAGATCTGGTACACACAGTGTTCTTGGAATAAATCAAAAACAGAAATTTCCTGGGTGACTATTAAACAAATCATATCTGTTTATCCAAATGGCCTGGATTATGCAACGTTGTCCTCATAATTTTTGATGGGAAGGATCCAGAAAGTTTACTGGCATTGTTTTTACTCCACATGTTCAGATTTCCATTACATCATTGCTGTAGACGTTGAGGGCCTAGACAATTAGTTTTAGCTTGATAATATCACACAAATTCAGAATGCATTGCCAACTAGGGCAAAAAAGGAGACAAAAACATTATGACAGCGTTAGTCTTTGGACTTCTTGGACAGCAAAGTTTCCTGAATATAACTCATTTCTAGAGTACAAAAACTACCTTGTCTCTTCTTTCGTCCATTCCCAGTTGAAGTAATGATTTAACATGCAAAGTGTTAATTATATCCACCTGCTTATATACTCGCTTAGTGGATGTTATGCTCTGCTTCTGTCTGTTCTTGTACCGGTTAGTCACCCTGTCCCTCAGGCAGCTGTAGCACAGAGTCCTGCTGGTTGTGAGGAGGATGTGTGTAGAATAATACAACTTCCACAAACAAAGTCCATATGAGGCACGGCTGTGAATATGGGTTCAACCTGTGTTTGACTGTGCACATTAGAGTGCTGCCGTGTGTGTGTGTGTGTGTGTGGCTTCACCTGGGATTGCATAATCTACACATCACTACTAAACTGCAGAATAACCTTATATGGATGCAGCATGTTGCAAAGAGCATTGTGGAATTAAATCTCTTTTAAAAAGGAATTTGAGATATTTTCTCTCAATATTGTTGAATTCCATATGTGCTTTATGCAGATGAAAAGCACAATTTATGCGCTAAGTACGGGATTCTGGTTGCGAAGGCTTAGGATAGCCCCTGCCCAGGGGTTTCAGTCAGAACACACTGGACAGGAGGCAGGAAGCAGACATACAGTACACATAAATCAGATTAGTAAGAGTTTAACCAGGTTTTCCTGACAATGTCGACATGTTTAATGGTATTAATAATCTCAGTTATGACAGTGACAAAGTTACCAGCATAAATACTAATTACACTTTTAGTCATAACATCGAAGATCCACCATCTGTGTGGCTGAATCATATTTCTTAGGATAAATAACCTAAAGAATAACTACAGCATAATATTCAAACAGGAATATGGTTACAGAACTATATAGTAATCACATACAGTATATTGACATGGCTGCCCAATTCCTATTTACTAGCCAAACCAGCCATTAGCTCCACAATTTAACACAAAGAACAAATAATTTAGTGGTTTGCTCATTCACATACACAGGACAAGGAACAGAAACCGTCCGTTCATAACTGAAGTAGCAGTCGTAATTTGAGTGACACAGAAAAACAAAACTTCACATCCTTCCACAAACGCTCTCTCCAGTCACATCCTCACTTGGGGGCATGGGGTGTGCTTGGTTGCGCACATACATGCATGACTAATGGAGAAGTCCTCCTAACAAATCTTGGACTTTATTACATTATGTTTGAAGCATAGACATTTCCAGTAAAACACAGACGACTTGGAGATGGCTATCATTTCACTGATATCTGGAATTCCATTGTAATTGTAAACAGCTTATGACGGGGGTAAAAGGAGGTCAAATAATTCATGTTGACACTCAGACCAACCTTGGGGTTTATTCTGGGTCACTGTGTCAGTCTGTTTTGGCTATATGTCACTGGGTGCATCAAAATGTCAAGTAGCATATAGTAGCATATTTTACAAGACTATGAGCATAGCAGTTATTAGTCACAGCCAAACCACTCAAGGCTCTGTATCTGACTGACTGTCCATGACAAGTGAACTCTAATCTAATCTATGGTCTCAAACGTTTGTTGCTACTGACGCTACTCTCTGCTGCCAGTAGATGTAATGTACAACTTATCACCTAAGTGGTCACTTTCTGTTTGTCCACTCCCACTACCCAAACATTAGCAGATTGGAGCTTTCTTTTACAGTTAATGGTGTGTCTGTGCTAAGCTTTTACAGTTAACAGTATTGTAGCATAAGAGGAAGCAGAGCAATAATAAAATCTAAAGCTATATGGAAAAAGACCCACCTGACCTCTGCAATGAACAAAGCAACCCATTTGTTAACAACTTGCTCGGTGTTACCGTGTTAACCGTGTTAAGCCACTCAGGATTGTTAGATCTTAATAAAATACAAATGTAGACATACTTATAAATTGATTTTATTTTATTTTATTTTTTATTTTTAACCAATAATATACAGTATGTTATCAACTGTACTGGGACTTCATACAGCATGTGATGTTCCTCTTCTATTGAGTTTTGTAGATGTGGAATAGAGATGTACATTTTCAGCAAAACAAATGCATCATTAACTATAATGATCCTGATGACACCCGTAACAAATAGTTCTGGCCCTGAGAGCGTGGAGGGTTTTTAAAACCACCCAGCCACAATTTGTGAAGCAATTTTTACATATCAGCAACCCAGCCAATATCAAGCTCCATCCCTAATGGTGTACAGTGCAGTGCAATTTTGGCTTAACCATCAGGGTCCACGTGGTCACAACTCATGATGTATAATCCATATTGTCCGCATTCAATATTCCAGTCATGAATAAGGACGCTTATACCTAATTTGGGTGCAGGCATTAACACAAACATCTAATGGGATGAATTCTGAGATGAGATATTCTTCTTTAATTTCTCCGGACAAGGTCACCCAAATATAATTCACTTTAAGCTTGTAGACATCTTAGTGCAAGGTATCCCATGTTGTTTTTGTGTGTGTGGCTAGAAGTGTGTGTCTGTGGGGGAGGAAGTGCCCAAGGCTGTATCGTTTATCAACCCTATAGTATTCAAGAAGCCTCAGAGCCGCCCCAGGCCGCGTCCCGCTGAGCTTTCAATGAGAAAACACTCATAGTGCAAATGAAGAGACGAAGCAAATTTGATAGACTGTGTTTCAACGTTGAGGTTTGTGTATCTCACCGCATCTGTGTGTGTTTGTGTAGGAAGGATCGTATTCCTTTGTTGTGCATGTGCGCTGCTGTATTTATGCATGGCGTTCTTCTGTTAATTACTGGTGACTATTTGTGACCTCCATTAACATCTTCAGCGTCACTTAGCTCAGAGCCGGTTAAGCCAGTAATTCCAGCAGGAAAAGTAAATGACTTTGCATAATCAGCCTTTTTTTTTATATACCTGTGTGTGTGCGTGTGCAATGTGTCTACATGTCCTTCCCTGTGTGTGTAAGCTACACTGTGCGATCATTAGAAATGGAAATGAGTGACTCCCTCGCCCCTAAACTCATTGTCTCTCAGACGTTAGGTAATTGTCTCTCACTGCAAACCCCTCCATTATGAAAGTCTGTCTGTTAGCTCTCCCATTCAGTGATTTAGGAGTGACTCTTTAGATTACAATGTTGGCGTGAATGTGACAGGCCAAATCTCACCGCTCGTTTGCCTTCTTTTCTTAAGCACCCTTATTTTTTTCCTATCCTATTGCTGAAATTGTCAGTGCAGCTTCAGGTTTGACACCCCTCTTTCATTTTCCTGTTACTCATCCTGTGATGCTCTGTTTTTCTCTTTATCATTTTTTTTTTACATTCAGGACAGTCTCCCACAAGGTTTTAAGTATTTTATCATCTGCCGCTCAAACCTCTCTTCCTCCACATCCGTCCCTGTTCACTAACTTCCAACAGTGTGATTTGAAATCCATTTACAGTACTCAGTGTGAATGGTTAACCACTGCTTTTGTACAACAAGTTACCAATCTGACAATGATTTACATTCCACAACAAACTAAGTTAACCGTATTTTGGCTTTGATGAGACCGGTTTGGTAAAACAGAGTTCAGCTCTAGTAAAAGCATAAAAACTGTTATGTTACTGGCTTTTCACAAACTCTAAAATGTGTCAGATTTTATGTGCTCTTTGTCTCTTTCATACCAAACTACTGAGTCATTTTTTGCAGCAGTTCCACTTATTTTGTTCATCCTTGGCTTTGACAAAAAATCATTTTGTGTTTTCAACTGCGTTGCCAAGTAATTCGCCCTGCTCCCCAGCCCAGTCCCACCCCTCCTTTCTCTCAGCCGGCTTTGAAAGCGCTCACTACTTCTGTTTGAAATGTGGTCAATCAGCACAGGCTGCAGCACCAACTTGTCACTTGTATTTTCCATTTATCTTCTTAGATGACTTGTAGATGCAGACGTGGAGCAAAGTGTGAAGGAAGCTTGACTAATATTGCTATCGTGAAGTGAATTTGACTCATTTTGTTGCCTGTAATTGGAGTTTTAGTGTACCGAGATTGTGACTTCCCTCTCTTCCTTTCCTCTTGCCTTATCATCTCCCTCTCCTGTCTATTCCAGTATTGGTAGCCCAGTTTTAATCCTGTGCATTTCGTTCACTATGTAAATATGATAAACTCTGACTCATACAGTTATCGCCTGGAGTGTTTGTGTCTTTTTTCCATGGACTCATCAGTGAGAGTGTCCAGCAGATTAAGTGTTTCCTAAGCGGCATTGTGTGTAGTGTTACTGTAATTTTAAATCCTCTCCATCTTTTCTTTCCCTCCCCAGATTGCCTGTGCGGTCTTTGCAGCCTTGCTCCATTTCTTCTTCTTGGCAGCCTTCACCTGGATGTTCCTGGAAGGGGTGCAACTCTACATCATGCTGGTAGAGGTGTTTGAGAGCGAACACTCCAGGACTAAGTACTTCTACCTGGCAGGATATGGAGTGCCTGCTGTCATAGTGGCCGTCTCTGCTGCAGTGGACTACAGGAGCTACGGCACTGACCGAGTGTAAGGATAGAGGGGTGGTGAGGAGAGCGGAGCATGAAGGAAGGCTGGGTGACGGGGTGAGGGGAGGAAAAGGGAGGGAGGTTGGAGTGCCTGCTGTCATTTTGGCTGTGTCTGCCACAGTGGAATCTACAAGCTGTGGCACCTCCGAAGAGTTAATACAAAGAGGTTGAGAGGGGAGAGAGACGGAGGAGGATGGAGGAGAAGGGAGGGAAGCGTGGGGACAAGGAGGGGAGGATGCACAACAGAGTGTCTGCATGAGCACAGCAGCAAATGTGTGAATATGGAAGGATTTAACCGGCGGAAGAGAGGGAGGTGGTGCATGCTGGAGCAGACTGAGGGAGGAAAGGAGTGGTTCAAGTGTCAGAGTGTGAGAATGGGGGGATCGGGGAAAGATGTGGTGGAGTAGTCTTTCAGTGTATGCACACATCCATGCTGACTTTCCCTGGAGGAAGTGTGGAGTAGTGAGTGGGATGGTGACATACATTGAAAGCACATGGAAACTTATTCATGCATGCTTGACTCGTCCAATGGGAGACACAGTGTAAATTCACAAAAAGGCAGCCAGCACCTCATCCATATGAAATATATCCGCAATAGGCCACCTACAAATGCACAGGAGTGAAAATAAAAGTTTTACATGCGTGACCTGTCCACTCCATTTATGCCATGACTCTGAGAATAGGCCATAAGAGACCAACATTTTATTCATAATGTGCATATGCATATTGTGTGCATAATGTGCATATTGTACATGTCTGTGACCTGCCCTCCATTCTGTGGCTGTACGAGACCAAAGAGGACGTTGCATTTAAAAAACTTGTGTTGAAAAAAATCTCAATTGCTAATAAATGAGCGGCTCCATATAGAATGTAAAAGAAAAATGACGGGACACTATAGGCCTGCTAAATGATTCACAGATCAAATGCTCACGTTCTCTGCTGCTCCTTGAGGCCTTTTAGCAGATAGGACCTCGCCGTTTTCCTCCAGCTACACGTCACCTCGCAGAGGTTTGAGGATGAGGAAAGGGTTGAATTAAGCAGTGTTTAACCGTCAAGCCACACCAATCCGTATGCCACTTAGATCAATATTTCATTGTGGGATGATCATTAAAACATGAGAGTCTGAATGCCAAGCTCTGGATGAATAATCAGACTGCATGCCATTAGCCAGCCGACTGGAGGACTTGTCTTGAGACAATAGCTATATTTTAACAGTGAAAATGCAAAATGAATTAATGTGTTTTGGGGAATAATGCAAAGCCTCTTGTGCAAATCAGACCGAAATCAGTGAGGGGGTAAAAGATTAATCTCATCAAAGAATATCCTTGTACTTCAAAATTTTTATTTCATCCAAACAACTTAATGTTCCTACCTTTAATGGCTCTGTGCCTCATGGCTTATTTTCATAGCAGAACGTACTTTATATTAAAAGTAGAAACTAAGTTGTGTGACTCATTTATCAACCCAGCCTTGAAAATGGCACCGCTTGCTTATCATGTTCGACATAACACGTTGAGACAAAACCTTTGGAAGTATCATCTGCCATGCCTGCTGTGTCACCTTGACACATAACGCACCCCATTCTCCCCCATATTAGCCAGTGGCACTGAGTCTCTTTCACGTCCCATAATGAAGGTGGCTATGACTTAGCAAAGGAGCCCTAATGGAGGATACAGTGACACAGTCAGGGACCCATAATGGAGGGCTCTCTAATGTGGTGGAAATTGAAAGATTAATAATTCAAAAGCAGCTGGTCATGAATCAGTCGGCCATTTTGCTCCAGCAGTTTCTATCTGGCACCTTTTTCCTGCAACCCTTTGGCTCTGACCTCTGTGGAGGGCACTTTTTATCCCCCCGCCCACCCCACCCCTACTTACCACAATTGATGAGTGAAGATGTTTGGGGTAATATAATTTAGCATACAGCAGTACATCATTTACTTCATCATTTACCAATGCTAACCTTGTGGTCAGACTGCCTGTGCGTGTGTTTGTGTGTATGTGTGCGCATGGTCATGCGTGACTTCTTTCTCTGAACGTGTGTGTTTTTTGTGCACATATTAAAATGTGTGTGTGTATGTGCATGTGGTTGTGCCCCTCTTCTCTCCTTTAACCTCACCACAGCCACTCCCAGACTCCATAAATAGCCTGCTATGAAGGGTGCATCCATAACTCAGTATTCAAATGAACACAGCCGTGTCATATTTTTGCGACCACAGGATGTGGCTGTGTCATATTTCTGTGCCCTAAGGGGGAAGTAAAGGTTTATTTATCACAGGTGCTCATCCCTTGCTGTCTCGCTCTCTGTGTGTGATGTATATTTCAGGTGTGTGTGTATACTGTAGTACGTTTTCCCTGTCCTGCAACACCTTTCTCGCTCCTCTCCATCTCTTTCACTTTTTCATCCACCCCAATTCCTTTTGTCCTCCCTCTGTCGTGATGCGTTAGATCTACTGTATGGCATGTAATGTATTGCTTTTTTCCCCTCCTTGTTTCTGTCTCTCTCACTCTTTCTCTGTGTGTGTGCGTGTGTGTGTGTGTAACTGTGATGCATGTCCTTTCTTCTGATGGTAAATCCTTGCTACCCTACATCCATCTGAGACTGGAGCATGTTTTTAATCCCTATGCTTCTACCCTCTGTCCTGTTCTTCTTCCCTCTGTTTCTCATGCATGATGTCTCTCTCCTGCTGTCTCTCCCGCTCGCTCACTCCTTATCTCACTCTGTCTCTCTAGGTGCTGGCTGCGATTGGACACATACTTCATCTGGAGTTTCATTGGCCCTGCCACACTCATCATTATGGTGAGATACACATACATGCATGCTCACTCACACTCGACGTAGTGCTACATGAACATAGTAGGCTGCCACATGTTCGTGCCGAAACGACAGGCCACATTAAGGTGTTTGTTAAGCTCTTACAAGGTTTCGTAGTGCAAGTGCAAGCAGAAGGAACTGGATGTCAGTTTAATGAATCCCACTCACGGATTTACCCTCAAGTGGGCACATATTCCAACAAGCTAGACATCTTTGGTGGGGCACAGAGCACAGACTGTTGTACATCACACAGATTACGATAAGAACTCATCAGAGTTATGGTTCCTTTATTTGATGATGCAGGAAATGCACTTCCTCTTGGTCTAGTTACTTTATTGCACAGCGAAAAGAAGATCACAGACTGTCAAGACCTCAATTTGATCATTTTTTTGTATGTAGCAATGTCGGTGAGGTTGCAAACTCTTTAATGAGCAGAAATCAGACAAAAAGACAGAACAAAGGAGCCATATATATATAAAGTACAGTATACAGTAGAGTGTGTGTATCTATAACTACAGACACACACACATACACGCACGCACGCACGCGCACACACATATACACGCACACACAAGAAAGCTATGGGACATGTTCCCAATTAGATGAATGTCAGCATGTACACTGATGCTCTGTACTCATTTTAGAAATGTCAGCCAGGCTATCACTGATCTAACTGAAGCTGTGGGAGGGAGCAGTGCAGGTGGGACTGCACTGTTATGACTCTATGCCCATTGGTAACATATACAACCTTGGAGACTCAACACAACAGCCCAGATGAGTCATTATTAAACCACGCTATCTATGCATTGGCAGGGCAGTAGAGGAGACAGCAACTGTGAGAATTGGATTTCTATTATAACAATGATCCTCGATGGTTGTAATGACTGCTGTATTTTCCCTGATGCTCAAGCTGCCGTTTTTCGAGCACATAAAGGGTTGTTGATTGTGGGCTGATACAGTGTCCCCAAGCCAATTACTGCTGGAAGGGAAAATGAAATGATATGCACTGTGTGTGAGTGAATTGTTGTGGTGACATTGTGCCTTTAATTAGGCTCATTGCTGCAGAATATTAACTTGTACATGTTTGTGTCTATGTGTTTCAGCTGAATGTAATCTTCCTCGGCATCGCTCTTTATAAGATGTTCCATCACACGGCCATTCTCAAACCAGACTCTGGATGTCTGGACAACATCAAGTAAGTGCATGTGTGCATAGCATTCTGCCACCACACCAGAGCTCTTGATTTTGAAAGGGGATGTGATTACACAGGCCTGTTTGCCTAGTTGGACATTCTGGAAGATGTACTTATTTCCTTTTCTTGTCAGGATGAATAGACTGATAACACTCTCATGCCTCCAAATTAAGTATGTAGCTGGAGCCAGCAGTCACTTAGCTTAGTATAAAGATTAGATGAGGGAAAACCTACCCTGGCTTTGTCCAAAAGTAACAAAATCTGCATACCAGCACATTTTTAAAGCTCACAGATTCAAATATTATATCATGTTTGTTTATTCCATGCATGAAACAAAATGTATGAAGGGCAAGCTGTGGTTTTGTGGGGTGGTGGTGTATCAGACATGCTCCAGCACACAATCTATGGCAAAACACCATTTTTGCACTTGGCTTTTGTTTAGTTAAAACAGCTGACGTATGACGTGTTAACTGTGAACTCTAGACTGAGTTACATTTAATAAACAGTCAGGGGAACTGTTTCCAGTCGTATTGGTAAGATAAACTCAAAGGCTGCTGGCTCCAGCTTTATATTTACTGTAACATCTAGGCGTGGTGTTGATCCTCTTATCCAACTCCTGGCAAGAAAGCTAATGTATGTCCTGAAATGTCAAACTATCCATTACAAATTTATTGTCTATCAGCCATTTTTTTTACATTAGCATCTTGCATGAAGCACATTTCACCTTTGTCTGACATTATTTCTAGATACTACTCACTGAATTCATCATGTCACCATTACTTATATCACCCTCAGAGAATGTCACTGAAATATGACTTCATTCCCGCAGACCACTGAAAGTCTGTCCACGAAGCTAACTACTCAGGATTGTGTTATTTCTCGTTCCAGTGCAGCTCACGACGAAAGGCTGAGCCTAATTCAAACAATATGCCATGGCTCAGAGCTCAACGCCTTACTGAGGCACGGCTCAGAATTTATAATGTAAATCACCAAATGGCTTAGTCATTTGATTTATCATTGAAATATTACTGCCAATGTATCTTTCATGACAGCAGTTTTAAGTAGGACTTCAAGTGGGAGGCATCTCAGACAAGCGGACAGTTTTTGCTTCAGTGCATTCCAGGGGGATGTAATCAAAAAACCAGATGAAAGATAAAATGAAAGACCCACTTTGAATACAATGCTTTTGTATCTTTTTTCTCCCCCCCTTTTTAACAAGGTTCCTAAGTCTTTGTGAGCTGACTGAAGGCTGAATTGATTTCAATCTGTTTCACTTCATTAATTGTGTCTTATTTTGGTCCATTTACTCGTTAATCATCATCATGCCCTTTTTGTCTTATCATTTTTTTTCCTTCATTTTGCTTTCTTTTGTCTCTTTAATTCCAAGCCATCATATGTTGTCTTTGTTGTGGATTGGCTCTGGTAAGGCCACTCTCCCATCAGATGCCTGTTGCCTTCCCCGAGACATTTTGATTGGTTTGCTTGTCATCGTATTTGTCTGTAGAAGCTGCTTAGAGTCTTTGCATATCCCTAAATTAACCATTAACCTGCCTTGTAAAATGGATTACTTGTTCGTGTGTGATTTGTGAGCTCCTGTGACCTATAGACCTAAAGTGCTATTGAAATATTATAATGGTGAGATGTGAATGAAGGCACACAGAGCTGAGAGAGACTCAAGGGAGCACTGGAGGGAGAGGTGAAATGGAGGGATGGAAAAGAGAGGGATGAGTGTACCCTTTATTGAAGTGGGTCGTCAGACGAGCTTTATTGGAGGTTCTGTCTCGCCTGAATGGTGCCACAGAGGGCAACATCGAATCAATCACCTCAGTCTCACTCACTTACTCTCCTCTTCTTTCTCTCTGCCTTCCTCCTGACTCTCCTAATATCTCCCCCTCTGCCTACCCAACCCCACCCACAACCCTCCACCTCGTTTTCCTTCCTTCCTCTCCTCCATTCCTCACACGAGAAGTGATCACTACCCAGTCAGCCAATCAAATTAACAGCCATCATCGCAGCTGTGGCAAACTCGAAACTGTGACCTTTCCTCAGAAATGTCATTTATAATGGCTGTAATGTCCGTCTACTTACTGCCCAGTGGAGCCACTCGCATGGCCACACACACACACACGCACGCACACACTCAGGCAGTGACTTACGATCCATACACATGCTTCGACATGACCAAAACTCTGACATTTGGCCTTAATGACTCATTCCTGCATAGGCTTTATTTGAAATGGAGCTCCACAGCCTTGAAAACTTTTATGCAATTTAATTCCATTAAGTAGTTACTGCCACAGTTGTGGAAACATACTTCAGAACCCCACTTCTGTCTGTGAAAATGTTTTTTACCCTTTGACATGTACTTTGAATGACAGACTTTTTGGATTTATCTTGGAAAAAAGTTCTACGTGCCTGACTTTCCCACTTCTAGTAGCTGACGTCAGCTAGCTTCTAACCTTCCCTCCCTCTCTTGAGATGGTATCTAGATAAGCAAATTCACTTTTCTCTCTTTTCTCTCACCGTTTTCATAAGAGAATAATTCTGTTGAGCAAAACCTCCCACTGTTCCCCTCATCCCACTCCCACAGTGTTTGGGCTGTGAATGAACCATCCCTAACCCCCTTTCTCCGGCCTCATAGTCCCACATGCATCAAACTTGGCTGAATAGCTTTACTGATCCGGGAAAAGAGACAAGCATCTCATTCTATCCAACTTCCAATGTCACCTGCAAAATAACTTGAGCAGATTGAGGGATGTGGCAAACAATGATGTTGTCTCTCTTGCTTCTCCTGCAGGTCTTGGGTGATTGGGGCCATAGCTCTGCTCTGTTTGCTCGGCCTGACCTGGGCTTTTGGACTGATGTACATCAACGAGAGCACCGTCATCATGGCCTACCTTTTCACCATCTTCAACTCTCTGCAGGGCATGTTTATCTTCATCTTCCACTGTATACTGCAGAAGAAGGTGAGGGAGACACACAAAGAAAAAAGATAGAAATAGATAGACAGCGTGACAGGCAGACAAACACAAACACAGACACATACACAAAGAACATTCACAGACATGCTAGTATTGGCGTTGATCAGCAGGGGACACCAAAAATATCTGCAGAGCTGTCACAGTTTTGATTGGTCATTCAGTAACCCTACTGGCACCTGGATTCTCATATTTTCACTCTCACCGGCTCACTCTCTTTCACTTTTCACTGTGTGACAGCAGGTAACAAACTGTGCTGCTCGTCTTCACCCAACAGAAAAGAAAGTTTTTTTATCATCAAGCGGGGTCGTCAAGCCTGAAATAGCATTTTCAAAACTTTGATAAGATTAAGCTCCAATTGTCTTAGATTTTGGACACATGCAGAGGAGAAAGATGCCTGTTTCCATGCCGAGGAGGACTGGTTATGGAAAAACTCCTCCGATGATTTCTGTGATAAAATAGATCAACTTTGTTCTCACTCATCATTTTTAAAAGATGATCTTCAGACGTACACTAGCAGTCAAAAGTTTGGACACACCTTCTCATTCAATAGTTTTTCTTTTAGTTCTTTCTACTTTGTAAATTTTTACTGAAGACATCAGAACTGTGAAGGAACACATAGTTATGTAGTAAACACAAAACGTATTAAACAAACAAGGATATGTTTTAGATTTTAGATTTTTCTAGGTAGCCACCTTTTGCTTTGAAGACAGCTTTGCACAGTCTTGACATTCTGACATCAGTTTCATGCGGTCGTCACCTGGAACGGTTTTCCAGCGGTCTTGAAGGAGTCCCTGGAGGTGCTGATCACATGATGGCTGTTTTTCCTTCACTCTGTGGTCCAGCTCAGTTTGGTTTAGGTCAGACGACAGATAACGTGTTTTAATTAACACTTTTGTTTTTACTACATAATTCCATGTGTTCCTTCATAGTTCGGATGTCTTCAGTTTGAATCTACAATGTAGAAAGTAATAAAAATAAAGAAAATCAATTGAATAAGAAGGTGTGTCTAAACGTTTGACTGGTATTGTATGTGTGTTTTGGGTTTATTTGGCCTATAGGTTTAGAGGCGTTTGCGAGTATGTACCACTTTTTAAATTTGAATTATATGTGGCTTCCAGGAAGGGCCTACACATCCTGGGATATTTTTACAGAGTCTCCCACACACTGTCAGTGCCTGGGAGTTCACAAGAGGAGCAGGATATGGAAAGAAAATTCATCAAATGCTTAATACTCTCGTCTGGCTGCAATCCCACAGAGAGTTTTTTGGTTTTAAGTGTACAACCAGTAAACAACTGCAGCGCGCGCGCGTGTGTGTGGTGTAGCAGTCAGTGTGCGCTGTCCGTGTATGCGTTAGGCCGTGGGATCAGGTATCCAGAGAGATGTCCTCAGAACAGTGCTGAGGTTGTCTTTGGCTGCGGCCCAACATGGTTTCTCTCAAGATGCATGGAGCAACTCACCACACAGCTGTTCAAACAAAACATGTGACAATACACGTCTGTCAGTCCAACAAGCTTGTTAAAAAGCAATTACAGTCGTATTTGTTCTAACTTGATTGGGATCTAAATGCAGATGTTTTGTGTGTGCGCAAGTGCATCGTATGTCTCCCTAAGGAATGTGTCCATTTCAGATGGATGTGCGGCGGTAATAACATTTGGGATCGGATGTTGATGGTGAAGTTTATGAGGTTAATCCTTTAATGTCTGCATTTTTATGGGGTTAGTGTTTGCACAAAGAATTTGAGTAAGAAAAGGAGAAAGTATTTAATGGGGGACACTATATCACGTTAAGCCTTTCAGTTTTTTTTTGTGTGCCTGGTATGTCATCTTAAAAACATGCTTCAACATGTGCAAGGTCAAAGTGGAACATCAGTCACCCCTCTACATCCCCCTCCTCCTCCTTCCTCTACTTCATCTGCCCTTCTCACCTCCTTTTACCCAGGTGCGTAAAGAGTACGGCAAATGTCTACGCACCCACTGCTGCAGCGGCAAGAGCGTGGAGACCTCCATCTCCTCCTCCAGTAAGACCACCACCTCTCGGACTCCAGGCCGCTACTCCACAGGCTCACAGGTGAGCTTACCTGCCTGCACACCTGGACGCTACAGCACAGCAGACTCTCAGGTGAGACCAGAGCCATGAGGGTTTTGGGTTATCCCTGTTCACTTTCTAAGTAGCAGACTTAGAACCATGACAAAAACAGACAGTCTTTTTTTTATTTTGGATCTTGTATTTTCCAATTTTAAAATGTGTGTTTTGTGTTGAAAGTGAGATAACCCAAACCCAAACTAACACTCTCACATATTGATGCTGAGCACAGGTAGATGGCGCATAAATGGAATTGATGGGTGATTATTTTTCTCTATCTGTTTCTCTCCTGCTGGTTGTTGCTTTTACTTTTTCCTTTACTGCCACTCCTGCACTAATTTACCCTTTGTTTGCACACCATACCCTCGTATATTATGTTTCTTACTATATTTTTTCCCCCTTTTTTGTCATCATGTCTTTCCTCCCCACGGTGCTCTTGTTGTCTTTGCACCCTCTCTTTTCCCTTATCCCTGGCCCTTCCTTTATTCTTCCTTCCCTTCACCATCGCTGCACCTCTTTGTCTTTGCCCATGCTTTCTCCACCTCTTTCTCCCTCCCTATCTATTTCTCTCTCGCTTCTTGTCCTCTGTGTATAGAGTCGTATCAGGCGGATGTGGAATGACACTGTGAGGAAACAGGAGTCCTCCTTCATCACTGGAGACATCAACAGCTCCGCCACACTCAACAGAGGTAACCACGGGATACCTACCATTTGCATCCTCATCACTGTCACCATATCTACTTTATTAATAGCGGGAGGTTCAGCCAGCATACACTGTCGTTTAGTAAAGTGGTAGGAGTCCAAACTTCTAATAATGGTACTGTGTTTGTGGAGAGAGGAGGATTAGCAGAGTGGAGTGTAAATATCACTTACTACTTTTTTTGCTGCTTCAAAGGATGACTTTGAGAAAAGTGAGTTTGGAGCCGACTTGTCAAAACTGAAAAATCAACCGGTTTGTGGTCCCATTATAAATACAGTTCAGAGTTACCTGTGCTAGAGAGGGCTTCTATACTTCCTTTTCCATGGACAGTCCCCTTTTGAGGCATTGTAGGTGAGAAATCCTCCATCTGCTCGGCTCTAAAGCTGAACTCCAGTGGCACCTATTATTACTATCCTCTAAGGTATGCATTCAATTAATTCTGTGTTATTAGCTGAATGCACTACTAGTGTGTCACTTCAGGTGAAGCTACCAGGGCTTAAACCTACAGTGAGACTGTTTGTCCAGTTGTATGGTAGCAGAGAAATGTTTTGCAGTGTCTTCCACCTGAGAATCTGTGTTCAGCAGAGCTTACCTTATTATATGAAGGCTGCTGTAGTTACCCAATTTCAAAACAACTATTAGGCTCAGATCGCTGTATTTTCACTGTATTCTGAGCTTTCTATTGCCTTCCCTCCAGAGCAAGCCACAGTAATGGACTGTAAGAATGGAATCCATGAGTATGGCTGTCTCAGGGCTAGGGTAATGAGGACATAGACACCCAAATGGCTAGACATTTTGACACACACACTGGAGCACGCACACACATATATACACTGCCATTTGTTAGTCTCTAAGTTGAGGTGTGGCCCTCGCTTCCTTCAGGCCACTAATAAGCTGTTAGCATGACAGATTGATGCTAAAGCAGACACGGTGTGTGTCAGCGCCTGAATTATCACACACTTAGTGAGGCAAGGCTTAAGACACCCCTACCTCCTCCTTCTCTCACACTTTAAAGTATGGTGCAGAGAGCTACTTAGCCAGTAGATTTCAAATGACTACATCCTGTGGCTTAGTGAATAAGGATGGAGTGGAATAAACTGGATATTCTGATACGGAGGTGACTTGTTGGAATAAGGAGAGAGTAAAATGAAGAAGGAATATGTTAATTTAAGACTGTGTTGGGACTAAGGGTGCAAATCCTTATAATATTCATATTAATTAATGTGCATTGTCCACAATAAATAAACATCCAGTAGACAGATTTTTTTTTAGTAACAGTCTGTGCAGACGCCCAAAATCATTCAGTATTCTGCCACGTTCCACTTTCTTCATTCTTTCTAATTTATTCTACCTAGAGCTCTATTTTGTCAGCCAAGTCCAGGCTGCTTGCCAGCGTCTCCACTCCGATAGGGAAATGGCAATGAAGTTTTACTAATATGAACTGAACTGTGGTGTCCTCAAACACAGGAATTAGACAGCTAAAAATGTTGTGGTGTTTTCTCTCTACTGAAGAAAAAAAACAGTTTCACCACAGAGATGCTTGAGTGTTTTCAGCCCCCCACAACCTCCAAACCTGTGTTCTGAAGCTATATGACACAGATCCACGGTTAGGACTAGTGGCCGAGGTATAACGTGAAGATGAAAGTATGAGGAGGAATGTACAGCAGCTGTCACGGTCATTCGTCTTCTGTTTTTCCGCAGTGTCTTAATGTGTACATGATCTGTCTCCCACCTAGGGAAGAAAATGCACTGACAACACTTTTTTTGTGGCCCCTTTGTCCATTAACTATCCTGTAGTCATGCTTCTCTGCTCAAGCGTATTGAACTGCAGCACAATCTTCTCCGAGCTATGCTACTTTTCCCCCTCTCTCTCTCTCTCTTTTTCTCTCACACTTCTCTCTCTCTCTCCCTCTCTCCTTCATCCCCTCTCTCGACTTGTATGCAGCGGCTGCAAGAATGACTTGTCAAGCTTTTTCTTGCCTTTCACCTCAAACTATGTTTGCTTGTTTGATTTACTTGTCCTCTTCTCTCCCTCTTTCTTCCACACACTCACTTTCCATCTCACTCTCCCTTCCTCTACTTCCTTCTTGCTTACTTCCACTGTGCAACGTCTACATGCTTCCTCCCTCAACCTCTATCTCCGCTCTGCCTTTTTTTTCTCGAGTGCTTCTCTCTCTTTCTCTCTTGACTTGGCTGTTGCTTTTCCTCTCTCTTCCTCTCTCTCTCGACTTGGCTGTTGCTCCTCTTCTCTCTTTCTCTATCTGCCTGTACCAGGAGCCATGGCTAATCATCTTATAACTAATGCTCTCCTTCGTCCCCATGGTACTAACAATCCTTATAACACTCTCCTGGGGGACTCGGCAGTCTATAATAACCCAGCCGTGGGCATGTACAACACCCAAGGTGTGCCTGATGTTCCTTTTATAAACATACAGCATTTGGAAAGTTAGCTTAGAGTTATTTTTCTGCACATTGCATTTATTTTGCATGGTTATTTCATTTTAAACTGTAACACACCTTTGGCTGCATATCTGATCCAGCCTTATTATGGCTCCCAAGTGGGACAATCAATCACACTGCAGTAATCTTTCACAAAGGACACCCACTGGGCAGTTCTCACTGCACATAAATGTACAGCTGATCAAAATGATATGATTGGGCTATGATATGATTTATTGTTCTCCAAAGATGCAAACATATGTAACAAATTACAAATTCACCTTATTCATGAGCTACTTTGGAGCCATAAGATATTTGTTTTTTGTTATTGTTTTTTAAGATGTTTTATTTTATACAGTACAATGTAGTGCTTTGTTTTGAATGCCAGTGTGTATGTGTCAGTTGGGAATTGTGTGTTTTTACCTGTGGTGCTGCATGCTTACTGTGAGATATACTATGTTTTTTAAATGTAATTTGTAAGGTGTGTTTTTATGTTTTTCTCAGTGTTACGTAAATAACAAACTACAAGATAATAGCCAGCTAACAATGAGGCTCTGAAAAGCTGACTTTGATTTCAAAAATCAGACAGGGTTTCTTTGTTAAACAGTTTTCATCACGCCTCCAATTACTATGCAACTGCCGGTTTTGTAACTGCTGAAATTTGTTTCTCTCGATACGAAAAAACTCACATCTGTTTCTCCTTTCTCTCTCCTCCCTCATGCTGTCCATTAGCACCTTACCGAGACACAAGTATGGGCTAAATTAATACTGAACTACTTCAATAACATTGACTTTCTTCTCTCTTTTCTTGCTTCCAAAGCGTTCTGCCTAACATTTTCAGTCCAATCTACAGCAAAACAGTGGTATTGTCTGGCTGTCAGACATGCTAAAGCTTTTCTTTTTTTTCTCAAATCTCTCAGTCCTTTTGTCCTTTTTGGTTTTAGATTAATTTTCCATGGAATGCTTTTTTAAAAGTTTTCTTCTGGAACAATATTTGTATATTTTTGTTTGTTTTTTTGTTTTTTAAATCAGCATTAGCATTGAATTGGAATGGTATCTATCAAAAGTGCAAATTGAAATTTGGGTTATATTTACTCTTTAAATGACTTGCAATGTAGTTACTTTAAGTGTCACTTCAAAACATTTATTTTTGTCATGAAACTCTTAACTCTACTTTTTGTATTGCTGTAGTGCTGGCAGTAATTGAGAAAAGAAAGTACTTCTGAGGTTTCTCTTAAATGAATTATGGAAGCTTGAAGCACTTTTCTTTCCAAGAAAATTATCATTGCTACTTTTTAATCCTCAATTCACAGCACACGCTATGATATCAAACAATAATTAAAATCTTTCTTCTGAGAAATCCACTTAGTTTATTTAAGGATACCAATAATTATTACTTTTTTTTAATTATTTGCTCCTCAGAGGGCATCCTGAACAACGCAAGAGACTCCAGTGTTATGGATACGCTCCCTCTTAATGGTAACCACGCCAACAACTACAGCATGGCCGGCAGTGACTGCGACTTCTTGGGTGACTGCGTTCAGATCCTAGACCGTAGTGGTGGCTACGGCACCCACAGCAACCACAAGGAGACGACCTTGGAGAAGAAGATCCTGAAGGAGCTGACCTCCAATTACATCCCGTCTTACCTCAACAACCATGAGAGAGCCACTACAGAGCGCAATCACAACCTGATGAACAAGCTGGTCAACAGCAGCATGGCCAACGGAGGTGACTGGTTTCATCTGATCATTCCAGACAGGGACACTGCTTATACATAACTAAGAATTCTTGTGCAATCACAGACTGCCCTTAGAGAGCTGATCCTGGCTTCCACGGGTCAGGATCTAGAGAAAGCAGCATATTTATCTTCGAATTATTTTTTTCCCCAAACCACAAAAAGGAGCACAGGCATCTGCCTCCAAAACAAGACAACATTATATTGTTTGGTAACATTTACATGTGTAAATGATGTCTATAGATGTGTTAAAGCATTTTTCTCAATCAAGCTGTGAACACAAAACTGACATATTATCACTAGTTTTTATGGCAAACTTGTTTGTGTATAACTGAGCTAAATATGCAGATTGTCAGCAACATCTGCTTTTCTGGCCAAGTCCAATATATCTTTTTTTTTTTTATTCAAAGATACTCCTGAGAGAATTATTTGGCTCTATAACTAATCCACTATTGTATGTTTAGTACCGTCTGATGCAGGATGGGTAGTCTGGTAGTGTGCAGTGGGTTTTTAGAGCCCTTTCACTGAGAATGGCTGCCTGCTGAGACAGAAAACGGCAGAGATGAGAGCGATGAGCTGATCAAAAAACACTAAAGTTGCAGGCTGGAAAACCAAAACAGTTAGATCAAAGAGTCTGGAACCCCTTTGTAAAGGTGAGGGGAGATGCAGGTAAATGAGTCAGGTGATAATACAGTACGAACAAACCCCTGTCTAATTACACATTGTAATTTGATCTACTGTTAATATGAAAATGTTGATTAAAGCAGCTTTACAAAATGTCAAATAACATTTTTCGACCACTTAACACTGACATCACCACTTTGGAGCGCTTAAATCATCGCCACGTGTTGTCACGCTGGCGTGCTATAACGGTTACACCTGCTTGCTTCTTTCAGGGAGCATGGCAGGAGGCAGCAGCAGCAGCAGCAGCAGTGGAGTTGGTGGGTGTGTGGGAGGCAGTAAAGAGGACAATGGTCCAATGGTGCTGGACAACCCTACAGCCTTCCCCCACGAGGAGAACCTGGGTTTGGAGATTATCAGGGAGGAGTCCAACGCACCACTCCTGCCGCCACGACCCCCTCCACCGGACAGCCACCCTCCGCCGCCACCCCCTCCCCACAGCTTCTCCCGGCCACGGCGCATTCCCCAAGAGACCAGCGAAAGCTTCTTCCCCCTGCTGACCAACGAGCACACTGACGAGCACACGCAGTCACCCAACCACAGAGACTCACTCTACACCAGCATGCCAGTGCTGACGGACCTCCCGGATGGGCAGATGAACGGTTTAACAGACGGAGAGGAAGACAGCTCAGGGGAGCTGCAGCCCTGTAAGAGTGCCACGGCTCCAGAGCTGGATGATGTCTATTATAAGAGCATGCCAAACCTGGGCTCCAGGAATCACCTTCACGAGCTACAGAGCTATTACCACATGGGTCGTGGTGGCAGCGATGGATACATGGTGTCTGGGAGCAAGGAGGAGTCTGATTCGTCGCCCGAGGAGCCGCCCATAGACCCCTCCCACCTGGTTACCAGTCTATAGAGCCAATCAAATGACTTCTGTCCCTCCCTGGCCCACTCTCACATTTCCAACCTTCCAATGAAAACATTCTGTGTTGTTGACTGACTGACAGACTGAGCTGGCCCGCCCCGGATTGATCGATGTACTGTGTGTGACATTAACTATGGCTCATGACAATATGGTCAAGATACCGCAGGTCAAATGAAAGCAGGGACTGAATGTATTGTCATAAATGGTGCAGACTGAGAGGGCGGCTCAGAGAGACTTTTTGTGGACAAACAGAAATGGAACTTCTAACCTGGAGGGGACAGGAAAGGAAGGAGGAGGGATTCTGTAATTTTACCCTACCTGTTACTTTTATTTGGAATCTTGGATTGACCGTAGCCCTACAAGTTCCCCAATATGGACCTCTAGCAGATTATAGCATATAGTCCACTACCACCACTACAGGGGCGTGGCCCCCAGCTCTGGTTAAAGGAGCTGCCTGTCTGTTTGTCTGTATGTCTGTTTCTCTGTCTCACTCTAAAAGACACATACTGGGATGATGCTCTGGTGTTCATGACATAAACTGAGGACCCCGCCCCCACTACCTGCCAATCAAGTGGAGGATGTATGATATATGCCCTCACTACTGATCATCCCCCCCAAAAACTATTTTACTGGACAACCGAAACTGTAACCATATCACGCCGATGTTCTGAATTCTCTTCCTGTTCGTATCTGCTAAACTGGAGTTTGTGTCCGGGCTGGTGTAACATTCCTGCAAGTTGTAGTGACTGCGGCTACTGTGTACTTCACTGAAAACAAAGAAGGAAGATCATATTACAACAGACTGAATTTAAAAAAAAAGAAAAGAAAAAAAGAATGGGTTCTGTTTCTTCTCCTTTCTTCTGTAAAAGTTTTCAGTTATCAAAGAATTATGAAGAAATCACAAACTGTTTCTATGTATTGTACAGAATACAGATACAGATACAAATGTTGCATATGACCAAGTCTTTTATTTTTTAATTTTTCATTACAAACCTTTTGTCTGTGGAACTGTTCTGAACCGTCATGATATGTGCTAGTCACTTGTAGACTACAGAATGAGTAAAGGAACAATCTTTCATGTCACTCTTTCATACATACAGAGACAGTTAAGCACTCCTTAATTAATACGCATATACCCTATGCACACTTCATTCTGGTCCCTTTATAGCAACACCACTGTCACTTAAGTTTTGCAGATCAACTGTTACTATATACTTTACCACTGTGTAGATTTAAAACTGAAGGAAAAATGGAGTGGTTAAGTTATGAGGGAGACAGTTTCTATGGAAATGCTACATTTTAGTCCTTGCTGGAAGTGGGTCTCATCATCATTTGTTCTTGAATAAAGCATTTCCTTCCTTGAAGCGCAATGAGGAGCCTGGGTGGGAGGGAAAAAAAGATTAAGATACCAGATATTTGGAGTAGACAAGAATGGTTTATGAAGCATATCCTCTCTATTGCCAAATTTTCCCAATTAACATTACCTTGCTGTGCTGGTTGTGATCTGACTGTACAGAAAAATAGAATAATAAATGTCATTCTCTAAATTTCCACTATTTGAAGAAAAAAAAGGATGGGTCTCACCTATGAAAATGTCATTATTAAACCATATATGTGTACTGAATATGTGACAACTCTGCACACAGTAGCACTGTCCAATGTGGAAAGCCAATGTTTACTTATTTAGGAGGAAAATTTCATAAGTGTATGAAGAGTAGCTTGCACATGTATCCCACAAGCCCCCTCCATGTCCCCGAGAGAGAAATTATTTATTTATCTGTTTATTGGTTTAAAGACAGCAAAACAAGCTTGGAGGAAAGAAAGCTGGCTTTAGGAGTAAATAACGTGGCACTGGGTTTGTTTGTTTTGGGTTTTTTTCTCTTTTTTTAAATTATTATGATCATGGTTATTATTACAATATTATTGCTAATTATTTATTCTTTTTGTATGGGTTCCAAGTTGAATGATCTCATAACTAATATTTGTTGTAACAGTGAAAGTTGTTTGCCAACAAATAAATTACTGACATAGCTTTGCGGTTTTCCGCCTCTTTGAGTGCTATCAGTTATTACATCAAAATTAAACGCAAACACAGTGAGTTAAACCCAGCAGTGTTTTGACTTCAAATATGTATTCCTGCTTATTTGGGGGGGGGATTACACTCTGTACAGATGCGAACAGACATTTTGCAAGATGCATTTCTGTATTTCTCTTTCATGAAATTCTACCCTTCTCTCTGTAAACATGTCAAAACTGCTTTCAGCGTGTCCAGGCTATAGGATGGTAAATTAATTAACTACTCTGTTTGCATGCTCAAAAAGTTTCATCAGTAGCCTAACAATGTCATATTTGCTGAATTCATTCACATCTTGATGCAACAACAGTGAGATATTAGAAGAGATTAGACATTAGAGAGATACAGACAGCTGGTATCACATATGATTCCATTATAGTTGTTTTTTATTTTAGATTTTACAAAAGTCGGGGACGGTAACATGCAGGTTTGGGTGTTTGCAAACAGTTGGTAGTATTAATGGATACCCAGCTGGTGATGGATAATATCCTTACACTAGCATGAGAACATGAAGCTAATTGACTGTTGGTTGTTGTCCACACTAAGGGTATGGCCAAGAGTGGTGTTTACATAGCAGAAACAGTCTGAGGGAAGTGGCTGGTCCAATCTGGAAGGAAAAAATGAAAGATGAATTTTAAGCTCAGCTTTAAGATCTTGTTCATACAGTATCTGATGAGCATATGATTGTTCATATATTGTAGGTATTTTCTAAGTGGTGCTGGCTGTTTGTCATGGTGCTCGCTATGGCCTTTCTATTATCAGGGTTTCTAGACTACAGTGCTGGCTACAATTAAAGATACGTGAATGAAAACCACCAATGACATCATTGGAATCATATCTTATGCTGTAGCTGGCTCCTTCCAAGCCTACAACAGGCTGACACCTGGTGCAGGGCGTGGTTCTGCAACCAAATCTGTCCGGGCCATTCCACTGGGCTTTGGATGTTACACCCAGGTCTAAACCTCTACCCTCAGCTGCACATTCAGTCCTTGGCATCATGGGCATTGTGTGGTAGGTCTGTTATAGCTGACATACTATATGTGCCTCTTCCACTCAGTCTGTTCCTTGTACATTTCCACAGCTCTACCTGTTTAATCTACTGTAGCAGTTGGTGCATCCTTTGGGGAGCAGGTGCTTAGTGTTGCCCAGCAGTAGCCATTCTTAATCATTCTCTGGGTGGGTTGTGGTAGATCCCAGATGAAGGATGACGTGTTGTCTTTTCCAGTCATTTTTTGCCTCTGGGGGGCAGGACTGAGCGGTGCCTTTTGAGACTGGCTATACCTGGTAGCACCTGACTGATTTGCTTTAACAAGTGCTACCTTTGTGTGACAATAATTGAAGGCCTGAGGGTAATAACTCCCTATCTAAAGCACTTTTCAAAAAAAAGAAAAGAAAAGAAAAGTGTATAGCAGAAATAAATTATTTTAATTATTTATGTAGCAGAAATAAATATTTATTATTAATAATAATAATAATAATAATAATAATAATAATAATAATAATAATAATAATAATAATAATAATAATAAAATGAATCATTAGTAATAATATTTAATAAAAAATAATTAGTTAAATCAGTGCATTAACAAAGTAAACAGGACCAACAGAGCCATTGAAACAGGAGCATAAAAACATCACTGAGGCTGTTTCCTAGAAATAAAACAATAAAAGATCTCAGATAAAAATATGTTTTCATGTATAAGGCACATTATTGCAACACACTGTGTTGTGTCACCCAGTGTTGCATCATTTGACACACTTCAGCTGATGCCTGTAGTCAGTCACAGGGTGATGCTCTGCTGCTTATCTAGAGAGATGACATGTGTCTACACTGGAAAATAGCACAGTTGTGGCTCCTGGTGCGCTGACAAGATGCTGCAGGTTTCTCTCAGCTTGTGGAGAACTTTGGGTCACACATATAACCATCATTCTCAGAGTGAAGAGACTATTTTCTTCAGCTTGAGGACATTCTGAGACTGCGAGAGCTTCATGGGTGTAATGCCAACACACAGGTGGTTTGTAATAATTATCAATCACCAAACCTCTGCCTCTGAGCTGAAAGACGGTGTTTTCACTGAGACAACCTACAGTATGTATGACAGTTGATGGTCCTTTTACTATGCCTCCAATTGATCATGTGCCCTGGTTATTTGGCCACAAGAGTATCCCTTTGGTTGAATGGCAAGTACACATTACTCTTACTCTCCTTCATCCTGCCACATAGGTTACAAGCAGGTTGCATGATAACGATACTTTTGATTAATAATTATCCTTTTTTATTAAGTGTTGTAACACACCCTAACACATCTAAAAATGTTCTGCTTGTTAGCGCCCTACCTTGTATCCTGGCTGCTGATTTAAAGCTAGGCGCTCAGGGCTGGATATTTCTAAATACTTTTGTAAGACTATCACAAGGCAACCTATCTGCAAATGACACAAGAACAGCAAGGGTTTCATTATACTGCAATCTGCCCCCATCCATAAATCTGCACATTGCACATTGATTTCAGCTGGGTTTGGAGGTTTTTATAAACATGATGTAAAACTGAATACTCCTTTTTTTAAGAAAGAAAAGTGGCAATTTATGATGAAGGTTTTGGTCATGACACATCAAGGTGATGCTCAGTGTCAGTGGGTTACCTACAAATGAATATCCATTGTGTGTGTGAAAAGAAAAATGTAAAAAAAAAGAAAAAAAAGAAGTACTTGGCCTAGGATAAATATCGAAGCTTCATGAAATTGCAATATACCCTTTTATTTGTAGCAGTGCCTCCACAAAGGCTTCTTGTGACTCAGTTGGGTATAATCTCTGCACATCTGTGTATTATTGAGGACTTTCACCATTTCTTATCTCCTTTGATCATGGATTCGGTTTATGGAAAGGAAAGAAAGGAAAATAACAGAAAAGGGGGAGTTAGAATATAATGAGAAAAGGCAGGGAGACCAGGAATAAAAAAATAGGGAGGGCAGAAAGGAGGGCAAGAAGTGTGAAGAAACGTATAAAAAAGTAGCGCGAAAAGAAATTGTATTTTTTTAAATATATGTATTTTAGCTCTCTGTAAAACTAACTAGAGCCACCTAATGCTTACACTCTCCCTGTCCCTCCTTCCCTGCCTTTCCCTTTTTTCTCCCCACTACGCTGCCAGTAGCAGGCTGATTAAACGAGCATTGGTCTATGTGGGTCATATCTCTGCTGGAGTGCTCTGATCGGTTAGTGCTGCCTGGCTGTGTTATCTTCCCGCTCTCTCTGTTTCCCTCCTTCAAGGGAAGGCATTCAGTATGTCTTACAAGGTGACATGTCTCCCAGATTCAGCTCACAGACCAAAGGCAGAGGATTGCGATGATGAGCAGGAGTATAAATTAAAGGAAATCAATCTGTTTATTGTATATGATTAATTAATGACTGTGGCAAGCTGCGCCAATCTAAATGTGTCAACCGTAGTACAGGGACTACAAAAAGGTAAACAGAGAAGTGAGCAATAATGAGTCCTTCCTGGAAAGCCACTCACTGCCTAAAATACTTCAGAGTTGTTGAAACTAGTGCATGTTCAGAAATGTTCCTGCAATAATCAAGACTATGTTGAGAAATAGCAATATAAAAATTTAAATCAAGCAAGCCAGGTTGACATAGAACATAATTAGGAGACATGCTCACACGGTGTAAAATATTCAGTCAGTTATTAAGAGATAATATTATGGATACGGAACAGATTCTGACAAATAACATCTGATTACTGACTTATTCCTGGGCTTTTAACCAGGTCTTCCAGTGTGCATCGGTAGTTGGAGTTTGTGCATGTCCTGCCGATTGTTTTCATTTTGTTGATCAAGCAGGAAAGTCTGATTGATTGACTTTGTTTCTGTACTGATCGGTGTGCTCTTTCTCCTCGTGAGTCCCCTAAATACTCAGTGATGGATGTGACCTGGTATGCTGGTGGAAAATCCAGTGTTAGCAATGAATGTGGATGAGTGGCTCACTAACATGGAGCCCACCATTGTGAAACCGATATTATGCCACGCTCTCTGTTAATTAAAGCAACTATGGCATTTAAAGTGGAGTTTGAATTTGATTAAATGCAGGAAATCAGCCCATCCATATACAGTATGACATTTCAAGATTTCCATCCCATTTCCCTTCTTCTGCACTGTCGAGCACTATAAAGCACAAGAGACCCATTTCCCAGCTGCTATGGAATCTAGTTTGGGTTCTGATGGAATGGAATGGAACACATGACCTCACATTCTGGAATTCCTGGGGAATTTATTGTTTCAAATTACACAATTTTAATTGTATTGTCAGAGAATTCCATCCATCATAATGTGGCCATTCCTTAGTTGATTAGACGCTCGCTGTAAGAGAATGCTAATTAGTCTTTCTCTAAGCCACATCATATTAGCTTCTGAGTGGCTAGCCTTGCCCTGACCTCTGGAAACACATCAAAATGAACAGGGGTTCCGCCGCTGACCTTTGTGTGTGTGTGTGTGTGTGTGTGTGTGTGTGTGTGTGTGTGTGTGTGTGTGTGTGTGTGTGTGTGTGTGTGTGTGTGTGTGTGTGCTTGTGTGTGTGTGTGTGTGTGTGTGTGTATGTGTGTCAATGGTAGCTCATCTGCTTGCGCTGGCCAGCCTGTCTGCTGCAGCATATGCACTCTTCTCTCATTGTCCCCTCACCTCAATTTTCCGTGAGAGTGGTCATCGGAAGAAAAACACTTAACAGGTACACGCAGGCCACCCTGAATAATTCACTCTAATTGGCATAAAGGGAAAAAGTAAGACCCCATAGGCAAAAGAGTGACAGAGGGGGGGGGACTAAAGAGTGAGAAAGATAGACCAGAGACTGGCCATACATCCACTGGCTTTTTTTTTTTTTTTTTGAGGTCACACACACAGACAGACAGATGCACGCACACGCACATGCACACGCAAACGCACACGCACACATTCTCTCTTTTTACCGCCCCCCACCCCTCTCCATGCATGTTTAATTGGCTTTGGGGTGGCATGGTGTTTCTGCTGCCTCTGCTGTGAGTCAGACGCTCTGTGCCTTTTCTGGAGCGTGCCTTTTCATGGAGGCTCAGCAATGGAGATACTATTTTGGGAACACATTAGGAGCCCAGAAAACACTGACATTTAGACTATTGCCGGGATGGCTGGGAGAGGGAACAGGGGCCTGTCACTAGTGTATATGACAGAACCAGGGTTACTGCCTGTGTGCTTTTGTGGAGAGCTGGTACAGTAGGCCAGACCATGTCAAATTACTCCCTGAAATAGATTAATTTACTTCTTCTAACTTGATTGAGTTTCACTGGAAAAAGAGCTGATTAGATTTTCCCCAAAAGTGTACATCACACACACATCTAACTACACAACAGAGCAAAGGTTGAAATGAGGAAACACTTCCAATTAATAATGTATTGTGGTCACACAAGAGGAAAAGCCAGTGCAAATGAAAAGATGTACTGTCAACCCTCAAGACAGAAGACACTCAAACACTTACTTGCAGCACGACATCATAGTGCTTTTTATACCTTGACTGTGCAATTTCTTATCAAAGAAAGATCTCGTTTGCAAATTATATCTGACCTCTGTGATAGTCTGTGCATAAGTGGAACTAAAGGGTCCAATAATGTATGTAACAATGATGCCTTACAGGTTCCCCTGAGTTAAAGCATAAGTCAGCGATCCGGTCGTTTTGGCTAATGCTGCATTCCAGGCAGGCTTTTGAAACCGTAAATTACGGCTTCAAGTCACGACTTACGACTTTGTAGCGTTCCAGGCAACCCGTAACTCGTGTTTTTCCGACCTGTTGCCTGTGAAAGTGCACTATAACGGCCACTCGTAACTTCCGACCCGTGAACTCGTACCAGATCGAACTGGTACGACTTCACAGGTCGGAAAAACACGAGTTATGGGTTGCCTTGAACGCACCATGAGTTAGCAGCCCCCGCCCTCGTCATGGATCTATTGGTCCTCGTCCCTACGTCACCACATTCACGCGCATCCCTTGGCTGCACACACAGCCCTTCATGCTCTCTCCTCATTGGATAACGCTTGTATCCCACAAGGAAAGTTTTCTCCTCAGTTTACAGCAGAGCAGAGTGAGTGTTTCGGATGAAACACTCTATGTAAGTGATTGCTGACAGAAAATAGGACTATTTAGGACTTATATTAACAAAAACATTCCGCTGACTTATGCTTTAACTATACCTGCTGTCTTGGTTAAAGATTTGGATTATCCTGCCACAAGAGAAATGCTAAATTGAACCAGTGTGTGCTACTCTCTCTTTTCCACCTTGTTCTTGATCTCTAATGATACCAGAGTTGTAACGAAAATAAATTACAGATACTAAGTGTGACAGATCTGGTGAAAAGTACTGCAGCTGATGACATAAGTGTTTGCTCTGGTCAAGACCTCATGCAGTCAGTCTGTAAGGACATTGGTGTGGACATGGTTTTATCATGAACCCATTACGGGCCAGAGAATGAATTATTTTTTTTTATTTTTTTTTTTAAAAGGAAGTGTGTTTCCATCCACCTTCTTTTCTGTTGTTAATCAGAGGAGCAGCACGCACAAGCACCTCACACTGTTACTAAGATAACCCCTGCTTTCAAGTTGATATAACCTCACTTTTCTTTATATTTTTTGTTCTTTCAGCAGAATTTGTTAATACCTGCACTGCCTCCTGTGTTTAATGGTTGGAGTACAACTGTTCATAACTCCACCTTTAACTTTGCTTCAACTTTTATTTAATTAGTTTGTTATGCCTCATTGTGGGGAACAGTCAGAACAATAGGCATTATGTTTTCAGGTCTCTGATTCTCTTTAACGTTATCTAGTAAGTAAGACCTTGTGGGAATTTCCTCTCAAATTTGGAACATTCACTTGCTCTCAAAGATGTTTTCTGTTTTCATTTCAGTTCAAGGTCACAGTGACCTTACATTCTTGTGATACATCAGGAACTCACCGAGAAAATTTCACTTCATCAAGCTCAAACTTTCGCTTAGACTCTATGATAAACTGAATCGATTTTGATGGTCAAAGGTCAGAGTTCAAGCCAAAGGTCATTTTTGGCCAAGTAAAAAAAAAAACATGCTAATAATGATACAACTGAACACAAATGTCTAATAGGATAAGAAAATTACTTTTTTAAATCCAGCCGTCAAAGGTCAACTTCAGTGTGACATCATAATGTTCAGACAAAAGATTTCTGGCCATTTTTCATGGCTGCCACTCAGGAATTTCCTGCAACTTGGCTGTTTTCCGGTGGCATACAAGGCAATAACAATAGCAAGGCAGTCATTCTAGTTGCTATTGTTATTGCTTATGTTGTGACATACACTAATTTCTGACCCCAATGACATAGACACGCAGACACAAACACACACACATGCACTCACACACACACACACACAGCCATTAAAATAAGCAATAAGCTCTCAGTTGGTTGGGTTTATTGCTCCAAACTGAAAAGTGGACACATACAAAATAAACACCCAAAGCACGTAAACTACCCTGTCTATCTGAGACAGCTCTTCTCAGACTATTCTGGCAAAGCTTAGTGAGAAACATTAATAAATGAACAGGAAAAGAAACAAAGATAAGCCATAAAAGGCATGTCAAGACATTTGACACAAGGTAATTAAATATTCATAATAATTACTTTCATGGTATGATTTTATGTAATGGAAAATTACCCGTCTATGATTTTTAAAATAACCAATAGGAACTTCTTGCATGTGCACCCCAAGATTGGTTCCCATCATGTTAACCATGATAGGTAAAACAGAAACATGACTGTTTGACTTGTTTTTCATGTATTTTTGAAAATAACTGGGATGGAGGACATATCTGCAATTGAACAGACAATGTTCTGACTGTAGTGGATTTCTACTTTTTGTCATGGGCAACCATTTTGATGGGAAAAAGAAAAATACAATTAGGCCTACGCTGGTGTTATCTGTGGAAAATGAACAGTCAAATCTGAATGCAGGGATGTAAAAAATGAATGCAATAAAAGTTAGAAACAAAGAAAGAAAAGAATGTGGAGAAACAAAGGCACCAGCAACAGAGCAGAGAAAGAAGCATGGTGTGAAAGACATGCCGACTCAGAAAACACCAAACAAAACAGGAGGAGGGAAGAGCCGCCTCTTTGCTTTATCTCCTCATAGCACCAGAGTCCAAACTGGTGACTCCCAGGGGCCCTGTCTACCCTTTTCCTTCTGATTGGTAATGAGGCACAGCCGCCTTATAGTGGGCCCAGCAGGCAGGGCCTTGATTGCTGCCGCTTACTTGAGCAGGCAAAATGTGGCAAAGACTACCCGGTTGCAATATGAGTGCGAGAACAGGGGAAGAGATCCCAATCTTATTCAGAACTGTATTCTCAGCTCTGCTTAATGTTGTTCACAAGTACTTCTGGCTTGCTTATTATGTTTTCATTGGCAGTGAATGTCATGTTTCTCCTTTTTTGGAAGCTCTAATTGTGGCTGTTGTAAGTGGAGTGAAACAGCAGCAATTTAAAAGAACATGACAGTGGATCACAATTTTTCCTGACAGTGACTCCTCTGGATGGTTGTCGCATACCATGGTCTGACTGATGTAGACCTTCATACTCGATTGGATCACCTTAATCTGTCCATTCCCACAAATGGTGAATGTGAAGATAATTTAACCGCTGTAACCGACTCACTCGCAAAGCTGCCAGTCTCACTTTATTCCATCTACTGGTTGGACAAACTTATTACTTCTTACCACCACGCTGCTTGTCAGTACGAGTCAACATGACTGAAATCACCAGAAACAAAAGTGACCACAAGTGATGTGGTTAGAGCGAAACAAACGGCAGATGAATCTGATTGTGTTTTTGTTTATTTGTTTTCTGCTTGGCCCCTCCCCCACACAGCTGTCAGCTTGAGTGTCTGGGGGTGGCAGTTTACCTCAGTATATTTGGATTCTCAGGCTGTTGTTGTTTGGATATGAATCACGAATCCTTTTCTCATACCCTTCAGGAGATGCTGAGTGCCAGTTGCTATGGCAACAGTACATCATGGCTTTAGAAAGACACCTTGCGAGATGGAGATAGTGAGACTTATTTCTTTTGTTTGTCTTCCTCTCTTTCACCAATTCTGCTCTGGTTGGCCCATAACCTCTGTTCCTCCTGAGCACCTTGTATTAAGTTGAGGATGTGTTATAAGGATGGAGGGTTTAAGTGCAAGGTTAAGTGGGTCATATATTTTGGGTTCTTTCTAAACTGAATCAACAGTTCTAAAGTCAGTTTTCAGAAGATAAATGTGACCTATAGTGCACCTATTTCACTGAATGCACCTCCACAAAACTCCTGAAAACAAACTGTTTGGCTCAGTCATTTGGGCGCAGCGCTGGTGATATGTGGGTTGAATATTGGGTGCAAACATTTACTCATATCTCCATCCTGCATGTACGTGCATTATTTGCATAGATCAAAGATATTTGCATAGAGTCAGTGGGTGTGCTGGGTCGGTACAGTAGACTATTGACAATAACCAATAGGTATTTTGTGTGAGAAGGGGCTGTGTAAATGTTGGAGTTTACAGAAGAAATTGCAAAAGCATCATCAAACATTCAATTTGATTAAATTTTTGTTAGCATGATTACCTGTTATAATGGATGTGCCTGATTGAAAGGCCGTTAATTAATTTCCACAGCCCAAAAACCTAGCATAAGACAGACACGTGCACACACACATGAACACACACACACAAACACACACACACTATTTCTCTCACTCCTCAAAAGCAGTATCTGATCATCCAAACCTTGCACAGGCGTGGTGCCCAAAAAAAAAAAATCTGTGCATTTTGATTGGCTACTACGGTTGTTTCCAGCGCCGCCTCTGTCTGAACCGTGTGTGCCGAGCTCTCTGCCAGCGAACAGGACAACGCATTTGTCAGCTAACTGAAACAGCTCATCTAAATTTAAAATGTAATTTAAGAACCATTCAAATGTATAAGCCGCAATGCACCTCACAATATTAACAATTTACCAACACGCTCCCAGCATGAATGCTGGGCACCTGGGAAGATAGGTGCGGGTCTGTGTGTGTGTGTGTGGGGGGGGGGGGTAATATTGTTTGAATCCCCAAGTCCATATTTGTATGTATTTTGATGAAGTGCTATGTTTTTTCCTTCTTTTTTTTGATTGTTGTTGGGTTTTTTGCTCTTGTACAACAGCCTCCTGAGATCTGTCCTAACTCAAACACCCTGAGACTGCTGTATGTTTGCAGATATTCAAACCTCCCTCACAGACAGGAAAAGGATTAAAAAGCTGGCTGTAGCAACGAAGGACTCTTCATTATGTATATGCTGCCTCTTTTCAAATCACTGATGCAAGAAGTACACTCTCATATGACAGTGAGAGAGAGGGAACAGGAGACGAAGGAAAGGGGGGCATGGGTGTGTGTTGTGTGGAGGAATGGAGATCCTTGTACTGTTATGTTCAAACAAAGGTTTCCACGGCAACCACATGCACCATTAGTCCCCTTATCAAAACTCGGGAATGAAGCACCTCAATTACCCCTCGTTCTCATGCACGCACACGCATACGTGCACTCACGCTCTCTTAACCATCAGATCTGCAAGGGTATCGCAACCTTTGATTGAGGATCACTTTGTACAAATGGCAGCTCTGCATGTCGAGGGATGGTATGGGGGAGTTGATCTTCTGGCTGGTTGACTGAGAAGAGACTCTCAAGGACGGGCGACGAGGGCTGATTTATTGGAAAACAATGTTGCCAAATGAAAAAAGGAGAGACTTTCTCCAGAGAGGACAAGTGCTCTGCCTTTCAAAACAAGTGTCAGTCCTATCACATTGACAAGATTTGATTCTTCTTCAGATTACGGTACCTCACAAGAGGGTCCACCAAATCTGTCAAGTTGTGATGAACAAACAGTAGTTTTGCTTAAAAAGGAGAAGTACCATTTTTTTCCAACCTGGTCCTTATTTTCTCTATAAATTGTGCTTGTTTACTCACTCATAACTTTGGTGTCATTTGGTGTACTGTATCCATAGAGTGGGAGTGATCGGGGCACTGAAATACAGCTTCGAAATAACGCATTATCTGTGTCAGTTCACCAATATTTTGTTAATGATTTGCTCGTGCTATTCCCCTTTGAGTCCAGAGTTGCCTGTTCCGAAAACAGGCATCTCTGAGTGTCACGCGCAGTGTATCAACAAAAAGTAATAGACAAAGTATACAATAACTACTACTAATAACTAGTAACTTAAAAGGCACGTCCCGAGCATTGCCTTTATATTTTGAATAATTTCTGACAGGTTTTAAATCAGTATAAGTAGATAATAATAGATAATGTAAAACACACACACACACCTTGGTCAAGTTTTTAGCTGCTACACAAACATGTTGCACTAGTTTACTTTGCTATCACCTTCTGTCCAGTTCATCCCAAGTGTGTTTTAGTCTGAGGACTGTGCTGGTCTTGCTCATGAGAAGGTCATTATTTTTGCTGTAGGATGTTTTTGTTATTTTTCTTTTTCTCACAATTTGGATATATATAGTGCAGATATATATTCCAAAAAAATCTGAGGGTGTAGTAACACAGTTTGTTCCAGTACTGCCTTTGTACAGACCCTGCGTTTGTGAGTCTGCCATGTTTACTATAAAAATGTTCTCTTTTTCTTTTTCTTTTAACTTTTTCCTTTTTACTGTTTCTATCTTTTTTTCACTCTGGCCAGCTAAATGCTTATTTTTGTACCAATTAAGGTTCACTGGACTTGAACTTGCTTACATTTCAATAAAAACTGGAAAAATAACTATTACTGCTGTTTTTGCTTTAGTTATACACAGAAGCAGAGTGGCATTCAATTTACGACGAGGAAATTATTGGTAAAAATGTTGAATCACAAGCAAAATTACATAAAATACTTCTAGCAACAGGCCTCAAGGTATGCAGATTGGTCTGTCAGCTTAGTGATGCGCCTATTCCACTTCCCTAGATCCTAGATTTTATCTTTATTATTTCAGGCTTACCGAAGCTTACACTAAAGAAGTGTGCTAAACACTATATTAACTGGATTTGATTTTTGTATTGTTAATATGAAAAAGTCAATTATCCAGAATGAGCTAAGCCACTAAAATAATGATAAATTAATTTATACTTAAAATGTATTTGCTTAATCTCTACTGTATATGTGATAATGGGGCATGTATACTTATGTATGTAAAGAAAGTTTAAACCTGTACCAATTAGTTTTTCTTTTCTTTTCTTTTCTTTTCTTTTCTTTTCTTTTCTTTTCTTTTCTTTTCTTTTCTTTTCTTTTCTTTTCTTTTCTATTCTAGCAGCCACACATGAGGCTTATCGCTGTCAAAATGAAATCGAACAGTTAAAGACCAAAAGAAGAAGAATTGGCAGGGGGAAATATGAGGGTCAACGTTTTTACTTTCAGGTCGCATAAGCTTTCATCGGCACACGGGGGGGAAGACGCAATACACACATGCACTCACACAGATACATACACACACAATCCTTCATCCATGCCTGCTGATTCAATCATAGCGCCTGGCATAGTACGACAATCTGGGGATTGCACCGTCATCAGAACAAATCCAACCCAAAGGATCCCGGCTCTCGTCTGGACAGACATCCGTCTCAGCTCAGAAGGTCAGGAGCAGCAGACTGTTGGGTTGAGTATGACTTCTCTGAATTCAGATTTCTGGGCTGAATACCAAGAGTTGTCCTGTTATATCCTCTCTCACTAGATTGGGCTACGTAACAATAGAAGTAAGGAAACAGATATTTGGATATAAGTGTGTTTATGAATCAAATAGATGTTGTACATTTATTGACTATATGAACTCTTAGGGCATACATGTACAAGTCTTCGTTGTCATACATGTATTTGTCTGAGGCTGGCTTACGCTGACTCTGTTTTCTCCTAATTGCGTTTTTTCTACCTATGGTTCCTGTTTCAGCTTTGGGAGTTGGTAGCAGTGGTGTGTCTCTGTTTTAATTGCCTCCCCTGAGATTTCCTCCATTTCTAGCCACACCAGCATTGTATGTATGGAAGTGTCAATCAATGCCAGTCTGTCGGTCGGTCCGCCCCTTTGGTCCTAACTGCAATAAATCAACAAATATCGGATGAAATGCCACCAAAATTTGCGCGTACATTTACAATCCCCCGAGGGATGACGCCTCCGAACTTTGATGATTGCTTAACTTTTCCAGCACTGCCATCATGATGTTGACATTTTCAGTTTTAGTAAGATACTTTAGTGATTATTGGCTTGAATTCTATTAACCTTGGGACAGGTATCTTTGAAGCTTAGGGGTCAGATCGACTTTGCTATTTGCCTGCCTCCTCCTCCAGCTCCCCCTGCAGAGGGGAGAATTTCTCTTTCAACTTAATAATGTTCTCCTTTGAAAGAATATAGGGATCTGTGAAACCTTTTCACATATTGAACATGATATAATTATACTAGGCCAAGCTAACAAGGCTGACTGCCTAGTCTTTCTGATGGTGATAGATAGTAACATAAAATACTAACTCACACAGTGCAGCAGTGCGGCCATTGTTACCGGTGTGAATGCGAATCACCTTTTCTGCTTATGTCTGTAATGGGCTCGCGTAGGTGGACAACAGCCTTAGGGGAAGAGCTTACAAAAACAGCCAATACAGCATAGTGATCGAGCTAAGTGACCTGTTGACCTAATAGCGTTTTTGACCTTCATCTGATCTGCTATTCCTCAAAGTGGCCTTTTTTCACATTAGATTCATTCAGTCGGTTATACGAATACACATGCTGCCGGATCTGTATGGCGTGTTTCTGTTCAAGCCTTCAAAAGTGTGTGAATGAAGTTTGATCTCGTAAATATATTTCAACCTCTCAGTATCAGCTTTCACATACAGACGCACACACACGCGTTCATTGTAAAGTGTCTCTGCAAACCTACAAACATCTGCGCACACCCACAACAACACTAACACACGCGCACACACTCAAACAACCTCAGAAGTGCACAGTATCACCATGGCATCGGCAGATTGATTGATGGCTCACAGATCTGCTGTGCTAAGCTTCAAATATTTATCATACACTCTTATAGTCTCTCATCTACTGCCACATGTTCATCGACCTGGTGCCCCTGCTGTCATTTACGTGTGTGTGTGTGTGTGTATGTGTGTCTGTTATGTGTATGTGTGTGCTTCTCTATGTCAACTTTTGTCATCATGTTCTTATGGATATCAAAGTAGATGCTGCTGCTTTGCGCTAAGTGTGAAATTCTGTTGGCAATCTTGTTTTGTTTTTTTTTCTTCCCTAAAGCTTCATGCAGCATTTTAGCATCAATAAATGATTGATTCTGAGACCGAAACCAAAGAAATGAGATCATCAACAAGAGGGATAAGTGTAGTGGTGGGTTATAGCCAGGAGGTGGCGCACGACTAGGAGGTCATGACCTGTAATAAGAAGCGAAGAAGAATAAAAGTTATCTTGCAGCATCCTGATCGTTGTGTCCTTGAATACAGAATATAGAGGAACAATACATGGTGTCAGTAGTTGAGAATCCACGACAGACAGAGTCTAGTGGCACAGACAACTAGTCGGAGCTACTTACCGGTGAGAAAAGTGAGGACGGGTGACCTGTGGAGAAGAGGAATGAATGAGCGAGTCGGCGAATGCTAACAAGCTAGCGGCAAGCTAATACACTCAACATGGACCACATATTCACCATCACACCACCGGGACCATTCGACTTCGAGCCGAGTTCGTGGCCGGCATGGATAAAAAGGTTTGAACGCTTCCGGCTCGCGTCTGGATTAAAAGATAAAGACGGAGCATACCAGGTGAACTCTCTCATCTACACAATGGGCGATAGAGCTGATGATATCCTCGCGTCACTGCGGCTGTCGGAAGATAAACAAAATGACTATGATGAAGTTAAACAGGCTTTTGATCGACACTTCGTGGGAGTGCACAACGTAATATTTGAACGAGCCAAGTTTAATAAACGATGTCAGGAAGTCGGCGAATCTGCGGAGAATTTCATCACCTCAGTACACAAGTTAGCTGAGCATTGTAACTACGGCGTCCTACGTGAGGAAATGATCCGAGATAGGATTGTGGTCGGCATACGTGATGCAAAACTGTCTGAGAGACTACAGCTCAATCCAAATCTGGATCTAGCTACAGCCATACTACAAGTGAGGCAGCATGAGGAGGTGAAGAAGCAACAAGCCGTCCTGCGGTCAGCCAGTGCACCGGGGAACTTGGATGCAGTGTCCCACAACACAAAGAGACCAGCTTATAGGAAGAAGTCTACTCAACGTGTAAGTCACTTTCAGTCACAGTCTACATCAACTAAGTCAAAACCGTGTGGGAAGTGTGGCAAAACCCCAAAACATTCATGGACTGAGTGCCCAGCTAAAGATGTTGAATGTAGAAAATGTCAAAAGAAGGGACACTTTGCGGCTGTATGCAGATCAGCCCAAAAATTAGAATCCATTGAAGAGGATGAGGCAGCAGCTTACCTGGGAGCTGTTCATGATCCACAGTCGTCAACATGGACTGAAATACTTACCATAAATGGTGGTCAGCTGCGGTTTAAAGTGGACACTGGTGCGTCAGTGACTGCGATTCCAGAATCAGTGTACACAATGGACAGATATGGCAGTCACACAGCTACATGCAGGCCGCTGCTGGGTCCTGCCAACCAACCGCTGGATGTTAAAGGGCGAGTGCACGCTGTCATTCAGAGAGGGGAAAGAAAGATTGAGGAGGAGGTGTTCATCGTGAAGGACCTGACCACACCTTTGTTGGGCCTCCCTGCCATTCGCAGACTGCACATGATTCCCCAGCTTCACAGCATAGACGATATTCCGTTCAACCTACCCAGATGTATTTAAAGGGCTAGGTAAATTAAAAGGGGAATATAAAATTAAACTGAAAGAAGATGCAGCCCCCTACGCCCTCTCTGCCCCCAGACGAGTAGCTATTCCCCTTCGCACCAAAGTCAAAGAGGAATTAGACCGCATGGAGAAGATGGGGGTCATAGCCCGCGTTGAGGAACCAACAGAGTGGTGCGCAGGCATGGTCCCTATTGTGAAACCGTCAGGAAAAATACGGATCTGCGTGGACTTGACCCATCTGAACGAAAGCGTCATCAGAGAGAGACACATCTTACCGGCGGTGGATGAAACTCTAGCCAAGCTGGAAGGTGCCAGAGTTTTCACAAAGCTGGACGCTACATCAGGCTTCTGGCAGGTACCGCTCCACAAAGACTCAATGCTGTTGACCACGTTCATCACACCTGAGGGCAGATACTACTTCAAACGCCTACCCTTCGGTATATCATCAGCCCCCGAACATTTCCAAAAGAGGATTTCCCAGTTGACTGATGATATCGAAGGGGTCTTGTGTCATGCGGATGATGTCCTGGTCACAGGGAGGGACCGAGCAGAGCATGATGACCGGTTACACAGGGTCCTGCAAAAATTCAGCAACGCTGGACTCACCTTGAATGAAAAGTGCCAGTTTGCCCTGTCTGAGATCCGGTTTCTTGGGCACGTCATAAACTCTCGAGGCATCAGAGCAGACCCAGACAAAATCAAGGCGATCCTCGACATGCCTGAGCCGCAGGATGTGGCCGACGTTCGACGCTTCATGGGGATGGTGAACTTTGTGGGGAAGTTCTCGCCACGCCTGCCCGACTTAACAAAGCCCATCCGTGACCTGTTGAAGACAGAGAACAGCTGGATATGGGGAGCACCTCAACAGAAAGCGTTCCTGGAGACAAAGAAAGAACTGGGGTCAGAGACAGTGTTAGCCCAGTACAGTCCAGGACATGAAACTATGGTTTCCGCTGATGCCTCTTCATATGGGCTGGGAGGTGTGTTGACACAAAAACAACAGGATGGTGAGTGGAAACCCGTTGTTTTCATTTCCAGAAGCCTGACTAAAGCCGAATCAAGATATGCACAAATAGAGAAGGAGGCTTTGGCTGTGACCTGGGCCTGCGAGCGCCTGAGAGGATACCTAAGTGGCCTGGACTTTACTATAAGAACTGATCACAAGCCACTCATAACACTCCTGAAGTCCAGACCGCTGGATGACCTCCCGCCGAGGATCATCAGATTCAGACTCCGGCTGCTCAGGTTCAGCTTCAACATTATCCACGTTCCAGGTAAAAACCTGATAACAGCTGATGCTCTCTCCAGAGCGCCGCTTCCAGCTACAGGCACAGAGGCAGAACAGGACCTGGAAAAGGAGTGCAAAGCCTACCTGGACAGCATTATAGAAAGCCTGCCAGCCACACCAACAAAACTTGAACAAATTAAGACAGCACAAACCTCAGACAATGTATGCAAACGTCTCAGTCGTTACATTGCAAGAGGCTGGCCTGGACATAGACGAGATGTGCATGAGCTGCTGTTACCCTACTGGCCTGAAAGATCAGTCCTGCATGAGGGAGGAGGACTGCTTATGAAAGGTGAACGGCTCATAATTCCTGAAAGCATGAGACCTGATATCCTGCACAAACTACATCAAGGACATCAGGGTGTCAACAAATGTCTCGCCAGAGCAAATGAGTCAGTCTGGTGGCCAGGCATCACATCTGCAGTGAAGCAAATGGTTGAAAGATGTGGAGTCTGCGCGCGTGAAACCCAGACACCAGTGGAACCTCTGCTCACAACAGAGCTGCCGAGCAGGCCGTGGCAGAGGGTCGCAGCAGACCTTTTCCAGTGGCAGAATGGACACTACTTGGTCATAATAGACTATTTCTCACGCTACATCGAAGTGTGCAGCCTACAAGGAAACACCTCAGCAAAACAGACTATTACAAGGTTTAAAGCTGTGTTTGCTCGGTTTGGTTGTCCAGAGGTGCTTGTCACAGATAACGGCCCACAATTCGCCTGTCACGAATTCGCACAGTTTGCCCGAGAGTACGACTTCACACACGTGACAAGCAGCCCCCGTTACCCACGCAGCAACGGAGAGGCGGAACGGGCCGTCAGAACAGTCAAGTCGCTGTTAATGAAAGAAGGAGACTTCCACAAAGCCCTGTTGGCCTACAGGGCCACTCCACTGGCACATGGGAGCTCCCCAGCTCAACTTCTGATGGGGAGGAGAATTAGAACACCAGTCCCAGTGTCTCCGGAGCAACTGCGACCACAGTGGCCGGATCTGGAGAGATTCAAGGAAAAAGACACAGCATTAAAAGTGCAACAACAACAGACATTCAACCAGAGACACCGCACACGAACCCTGCCACCTCTGCAGCCTGGTCAACAGGTGTGGATCAGACCTGCACGCACGACAGGGACAGTTGTGGGTCCTGCAGCAACACCACGCTATGAGGTGGAGACTCAAGATGGAGGACGGCTGCGACGCAACCGGTCCCACCTCAGGGAAGTACCAGTGCCCCCAGCACCACAGGACAGGGTGCCTTATGATGGAACAATAACTAGGTCCGGGAGACTGTCCAAGGCTCCTGATAGAATGGACTTGTGAACATTCGACACACACACAGTTCACAAGCTGGAGCATAAGTTAAATGTTATAAGAGAGTTAAGAAAAGAAGGACAATTATAAATGAGGATTGTCTGTTTAAAAGTGATGTTCTAGTGAAGAGTTATGTTCTTACTTTGTCAGCTGAGATTAAAAGCTATAAAGGGCTAGTTAGCTGTAAAATGTATTTTGTTAATTCCTGTGATTATACTTACTTTGAAAAGGATTATAGGAAATTCATTAAGAGATGTTATGGATAAAGGAATGGAATTCAAAAGTAACTATACTGGTTAATGCACTTCATTTTCATAGAAGGTTCTGCTAAACAGATAAACTTTTATCTAAAAGGGGGAGATGTAGTGGTGGGTTATAGCCAGGAGGTGGCGCACGACTAGGAGGTCATGACCTGTAATAAGAAGCGAAGAAGAATAAAAGTTATCTTGCAGCATCCTGATCGTTGTGTCCTTGAATACAGAATATAGAGGAACAATACAATAAGAACCGCATTTTCTCTTACAGGACTGGATTTGGAATCCAGAAAGATTGTTTTACACTATGTCATGGATTGCATTTTTGCTTTGGCTCTTTTTGCTTTATAATTAATAGAATGTCATTAAGAGCCATGTAGTTTCATCATCATCATCATCATCATCCAAATTCTTACTCACCCTTATCAAAGCCAGTGGATTTTTTCTTTTCCTGGATATAAATAATAAAATCTGCACCTTTAATTTACAAACATGTATATATGTTAATTATTGAATGTATTTGAGACTGCTTTCTTTCATCACTTCATTGTGCCTTTACTCAACAACATGGCTACATGCAATACAGTGAGATATAAATGTATGCTGGTGTGCACAACACATGTGCACACACATATAGGTACATACTATATGTGTGTGTGTGTGTGTGTGTATAGCGCCAGCTTCAGGGGCTCCATGCTGGTGGATGCCTGTGGGTCCAACATCTGCTCGCCGCTGGTGGGAGATGTGTGGAAAAACCCTCTGTCTCCAGCCCACTTCTCTCATCTTTCATCCTTTCACATCACGGCGCCTCTCCCCATCCTTTTTGCCCCATCATCCCTCGCTCTTTCCTTGAATTGTGGACCTCCTCTTCCTTGTTTTATAACACGCTGCCCCTCATGTTCTCTCACCTCCTCTTTATCACCGCTTTGTCCATGAGCTTTCACAATGCACAGACATATTTTCTAATGAAGTCATGGAGAAAAAAAAGAGACTAGGCTGTGGCATTAAATAAATCAAGGATTTACAGGAAGAAGGAGAAAATGTCATAAGACTCAGTGGATTTGCTTTAATGGCTCTAAATTCTATATAAATATTTAACTGATGTCTTTCTGTAGAATGAACAAAGAGTTATTTCACTGTAAATGCTGCCATAGTAGTTTTCGACATTGTTCCAGATTCTAAATAAAAACCTAACATCACATCACTATTGGAAACTCTACGTTGCTTAGAGACTGATTGAAAGTATATACAGAAACATGAGTTTTATTTTTAAAGAAGATTTAGTGGTAATTATCATCATTGTCAAGTGTAGCTACTAAGTGAAAAATATGTGAAGAACAAAACTGCTCAGATTGGAAGTGACCCTTCCCGGCCTTTGCACTTATTGCCAGGCAGGTGGAACAGACAGATACAAGCGGTCTGTGCCAAATGCTCCTCCTAATGTGCAAAGTAAACACATCACATAATGGGAGCAAAAGGGCGTGATCTCAGACACAAGGGGGAGTTGCTCATAACATTTAATAGTTGATGGAATTTCTCTAGCATTAACTTCAATGCATCAACTTTAGAAAGTCATTCATTTGAAAACAAAATATGATGAGCATAACAAAGAGTTTGTACCACATAGCAAAGCTGAGTCACCTAGCGTTGAATCCAGCCCAGGCCCATCACTGTATACCATCCTGCCTTTCCTGTCTCTCTCCTCTCTTGAAAAAAAAAGGAAAATACAATCACATTTTGGAAACAACAAGCAGTGTAGCTCAGCCAAATCAAAACAATATGCCAGAGTCCATTTGGCCACTGGTCATCTAGTCTTACTGTATGTCCTTATTGAAAAATAACTGTTTATGTCTTAGCACATGCAATACAATCTTTTTTTTTTCTTTCAAGAGAATCAACAACTTGTCCAGTCTGGATTGTCTTTTCCCTGATCACCGAGTTGTCCCATATTTTGTAACTTCCATTCAAATGAAATGACCTTGGATAGCAGAGCGTCCTACTAAAGACTTGCCAAAATAAAACTGGCAAGCTTAATTTGTCACTGGACCACAATCCTGAAGTGATACTTCTCTGAAATAACTGGACTGGATTGACTATTTAATCATTCTTATGTTCTTATGTTGGAAAAAAAAAATCTCTTGATGACTGAATTGCAGACGGTTAGAGGCACACACATTTTAGACGATAGGAAAATGTTCCTCTGAAAACTTGAAAGAATAATGCCAGTCGTTGGAAGTGGCCCTTAGACTCAATTACCCACAAACTAAACATTGTCATTTATTATAATATAGAAAGAAAACTATACCCAAGCTCCTCATATGAGCCATTTCAATTTAACTAAACATAGCAGTTAAGTAGCACATATGGCATAGGGAGGTTAACAGTCCAGGGCTGGCACTACTCAAAAGCCGAATTCAGACGTTTGCTAAAAGCAGATATTCTGTTGTCAGCCTACATATTCATTCTATGGCTCAGCTTAAGTTGGACAGTCCACCAACACATAGGCTACAAAACAACACCTCAGGCCTGAAAGAGGCATACGATGCCATAGATCCCAGCAGGCAAAGGAACATTGACAAAAACAGAACATTTAACTTCTAAAGATAAAGATACTAAGTTGGTCTTGATTTCAATGCCAGAGTTGTCTTAACAAAATGACGAGTAAAAGCATACAAACAATTCCAAATTAAAACAACATTTACAGATTTAAACATTTACAGATGTGATGCTTCTTGTTGGCAAAGGACTGCATCACCTATTTGAGCTTTACAAAAATGTTAACATTGCTGTTTTATAATTAGATTTAGGCACAAAAATAACTTGGATAGGTTTCGGAAAATATCTTGACAGAGATTTGGGGTTAAAGATCTATGTTACTACATGGTTAAGGTCAGGGAATGACTGCGATCAAGGTTGGAAATTAAAGGGAAATGAGCAGTGATCCCCCCCCTGCTATAAAAACATCATCTCCTTCTTTTCTCTCAGCAAACCAAAAACTGAAAAATTTGAAATTCCTTTGGCTGCTGCAGAGCTTTGTGACTTGAGTCTAAGGCAGCATTGCCAGATGCTGTTGCTGCTGGTGCTGCAGCAAAATTGATTCATTTCAGCTGGTAGCATGACATGTAAAGTTGCATCATTTAACAGCAGTAAACTATCCAGGGAGAGCTGACCTCTGAGGGAGTGGAAAGCCTGAGAGTCAGACCAGAAGATACTGACATGGTTTATTAGCTGAGTGGAACAATCCACTTTTATTTAACCTCTCTTGCCAGATTATTTCAACTGCTCCAACAGACTCTCCTCCTGTATAATATGAAACCATGGGGGAGGAAGGTCGACGTGGATGGATACAGTAATCACAAACCCAGGATTTTGATAGAGGAGTGCTATTGTTTATTGTATCAATAGCTGTTCCACAACGGTAACCATATGTTTGTCACTGATTCCATAATGATAAAAGATGCTCTGTGAGGTATATTAGAGACAGTGGCAACAAATCGCCTATATGGTCACCCAGGTCAGACTACTTGTCGGAGACAGGGGTCAGTGGTGCAAATACCTCTCTTGAATAAACTGGGATCTTACATGGATTCATTGAGAAAAATCAATCAAATCAAAAAATAATGTAGGGTCATTTTGGGATGTTTATGATGAGACAACTGGGTAACTGAACAGTTGACAGCACAAATCTTTCTCTTCAGTACTCTCATGTTAACGATACCTCTGTTTCTATCTGCCTCTCTTTTTCTCTTGCTCCATCTTTGCTATCCACCCTGCTTAAACACCCACCTATAGCACCACACTCTCCCTCCCACCTTGAGTTATCTGCACTACACCATGGAAATTTGCTGCATATAGCTAAAGAGAAAAGGAGGGAGGATAGAACATACAGAGAGAAAGAAAGAGAGAGAGAGAGAGAGAGAGAGAGAGAGAGAGAGAGAGAGAAGTCAGGTAAGAAGGGCTGAACGCCTACAGTACATGCATACATAAAGCCACCAGTACAGGCTGAGATATTGACACCCACATCCCTTCTGTCACATGAGAACCTTACACCAATAATGGCATTTTTCTTTTGATGCGGCACTTTTCATAATCCTTGGCAGAGGAAGTTGCATTACAGTAATGTGTGACTGGTGCAGGACACACAAACACAAACAAACACAGTGACCCGCACAACAGGAAGTGTAATACACAGAGAAAAATAGAAGTATGGAAATGTACTCAAAAGGGTACAAACCCTTGTCGCTCCAGGCGTACCTTTTTTAGAGACAATTTTGTACCCATTGGTACTGGTACATTTTTGTACCTTTTCAAAATGTATCAGTTAAAGTACAATTGTGCACCCAGCAGCCAGTGTGTGTTTTTGTTCTGTGACCTGTCCTGAATGAGGAACAATCCCACAACCTCCTGCATCAGAGGTGACAATGCTAACCGCTTCGCCAATGGATTGACAACTGCTTGATACTGCTTGACAAATTAGTTAGCATGTCTTTTATGGGTGAGTGAGTTTATTTCCGGTCACTTCTCCTTACTGGTACCTCGTGACTGTGGCACACCTGCGAACCGCCCTTATATATATTTAAAAAATAATTACTAGTTGAATGTTTAATTATTATTCCTATGTTAAATCATATTAATAGTCGCCTCATAGGTTACCAGGCTTATTTACTTAGGATACTCATTTTTTCTAACACACTGTCTCTTATAATGTACCTTTAGGAGTACATACAGTTGTATATGTACCTTTTACCATTCTGGAACATTTATGTGCCTTTTCTATCCCCAAAAGGTACATATAGGTACTCTGGAGTACATTGATTGGCCCTATAAGCTACAGTAGGACAGAAGTGTAACTTTAAGTACAGAAATGCCCCCCTTCTGTACCCCTATTTTTCTCTGTGTAATAAAAGCGCTGCCTTCCCTGTCATTATTGATCTCAGTGCAGTTGGCTACATATAGAAACATGGTGATACAGTACTTCCACCCCTGAAATCTGACTTCACTCAGATGGTATCAAAGAAGTATTTTCCCGTTCCATTGGTATTCTGTTATTTTTCTCTCTGAGTTTTGTGTGCTCATCACTGGTGACAATTATCTTGCTGCCTCTTGAATCACTGGAGAATGTGATAAACATGGATTTAATCCCAGGAGTCTTAAAAGAAGTGCACATCATGCAACTGGAAAAACACACCAAGAAATATCGACCAAAAAACCAAAAACCCCAACATGTGTAATAGGCTATACAGCACCACCAACGTAAATTCTGCTTTTGCTACTAATCTGGTGTTAGCATTAGTTTCTATTTACTTACCAGTCTTGAGGAAATGTAGCATGTTAAAGCTGAACATGTTACTGTAACATCAAATTCAATTTCATTGCAAGCCATGTGGGTGGTAAGCAATCCTTTTTGTTTGCTTCTATTTCTACTGCATCATTTCTTCCGCGGAAGTTAGCATGCTAACCAGCCAACCCCTGCCTAACATGGTCAGCCTTGTCACTTTCCTATAAAGCCTATAGGGCAAATTATAACCTTGTCCTCTTGTATTGTAAATACAACAATAAGTAGTAACTAAGCAGCCATTAATGCTAAATGTTAAAACTTACAAATACCTTCTTTGAAAGAAAGAAAGAAAGAAAGAAAGAAAGAAAGAAAGAAAGAAAGAAAGAAAGAAAGAAAGAAAGAAAGAAAAACAATAAAATAAACAATTTTGCAAATGGTTTGACAATGGAGACATCCTGACTTTACCTAGACTATCTCTGCATGAATCCGGATTATTTACTTCATGCAACAGTTTAATGTTGTGCCTTGGACTTTTCAAAGCAGTTCATTACAAGTCAATAAGAAACGGATAACATTTTGCTCCGAGTACCCCCTGTGGAAACTGGAGGCAGTTTACTGGTCTGGGGTATGTTGACAAAAAGAATACAGTGGGTGTAGAGGGAGGCGGGAAGAACGATGGAGAGAAAGAAAAGCATCACCCACGCTGCACCTCATTAAAGTTCTGAAACAGAGGGATCAAAAGAAAGAAAAAAAGGAAGAAAATAAATGATTTCCTTTTATTTATTTTTTTGACAAAGTGTGTATCGTATTTCTATGTCTGATACTTGGCAAATAAACCATTTTGGAGAAAATGGCTTCTTTACTGCCTAAGTAGATAGAGTTATTTCCCTCTATTACCTGGAGTAACTGAATAATGCTGTTGACTCACTTGTGTTCAGGTTATTGCTTTAGAATAGGTTTTGCATATTGTAACACACACATTGTGTCCTGTGCAATAAGTGAACACTGAGCTGTCATAATGTTACGTAATTTGTCTGCCCCTGTGCGGTGTGGCAGACGATGTCATAGGCTATGTGTCTTCAAAGGAACAAGAACAGTATATAAAGCCTGGTGTTCAAAATAAACTAAGACTTTCTATTTGTCAAGAGCCCCTTTTTACCTCAAACCAAGAATCTATCAGTCAGAAGCATATTTGCATCACTGAGTGCCTCCTGGAATTTTACAAAAATCAGCATAATCCAATGTGTTTGTGCATGTGTGTGCATGCGTGCGTGTGTGTCGCCATGTTTGAGTTACGTGTGCGTGTGTATTCAGTAGCACATATACTAAGTGGGATTCACAGTGTGTTGTTTCCCCTGACAAATCCCCCAGGTTGACACTTTTATTACGTTCCCTCTCTTTTTCTGTCACACACAGACACGCACACATACAGTCACATGCACGCATGCACAAAAACACGCCAAAACACACACAGCACAAGATATAGTTGACTCACTGATCTTCCCTGCTCTTTTGTTCCTGATACACATGCTCAATTTACCACATCGCCCACACACATGCGCACACAAACACACACACATAGAAACTGGTAAACATTTACAGCACCTCCAAAAAGCTCAAGAAACTCAGAACTTAGTTCCCATGAGAGCAGCAGTAGGGGAGAGAAATAGAAAGAGAGATTGAATGAAAGTAAGAAAAAATGAGAGCAAAAAAAAAACTAACTTCTTTCCTCTGCCGAGTTTTCTCTTTTCTTCTGTTTCCATTGTTTTCTCCTCCTCCTTTCTTATTTCTTTCTACTCTCATACCTTGTATTCTGTATTCCTCAATGTCCTATTTTTGCTCACCTACTTTTGCTTCTTTTCATTGTCTTTTCACCTCTCCTTTTCTTTCCCATCCACCATATGTCAGGGTGCTATTTTTTCTTTCCAAGGCAATACTTACAGTATATATTCCAATATGACAGAAATTTTGTTTACCTCTGGATCTGGAGAACTTGTGCCAAATTTAGCCACTTCTGCTATTTCTCAGGATAATAGGACAAACATGGCGCACAAAGAGAAAACCTTGCTACAGCCAGATGTCATGCATTTTACATCTGCCACTGTGGCCTGCTACGTTTTAATACACACTTGTGTGTGTGTATGTGAGTGTGTGTGTGTGTGCGTAGCCAATCCAGTGCACTTGCTAGCCTGCCCCTTCGCTTCGTTGGTTGCCAAACAGTTAGATTTGCTCTCTGAGCACAGACGTTTTCCCCTGCCAGAACAGTCTGTCCCAGTTTCCCACTGAAAAACTCTTATAGAGTTTGCGGAGAAATGTGCACGCGTGTGGGCATGTAAAGGCATTTAAATGACTGTATATGTGTACACTGAGGTGTCTCTGTGTTTCCCTCTCTGTGAATGATGTCAGGCCTCGCGTCCCCCAGGGGATCAGACGGAGACGGCACGAGGCGCCGCTTGCCTACAGATAAAAAAGAGGCAAACTCTCAGAGCCACACAACATAAGAGCTGCTTGCTGTTCTTGGTCTCGGGGCTGTCTGCGAGGCATGTAATTGTGATAGGCTTCAGTCCCTAACTGTGAATCCCTTCCTCTGACAGTCTATCCCTCTCTCTCTCTCTTTCTCTCTCTCTCACACACACGCACACACAAACATACACACACTCGTCTACCTCACATTATCATGTTATTATAAACATACCACCTTCACTTGCCCTGAGCTTAAGTCATTACTGGTGTAATTTTGTGTGTTACATAAGTTAGAGGAATGTATAGCGACACCTCTAACAATTGTTTGACATCAATAAAATCACACTGTAGTATGAGGCATTGCTGTTTTATTTCCAGTAACTTTAGTTATTTCCTTTAAATTAAAACCATCAAGGATATTTTATTTGACTTGGCTTGTTGTCCTAACTGTCAGACATAATGTCACCATTTGAATTTGTGCATGAATCTATGTGGCTTGTTGGCCTCAGGGTTTAGGTAAGATGACGATCATTTAATTGCAACATCCACACAGTTCAAATCCCCCCACTCTCTCTCATTTCCTGTCACCTCTTCACTGTCACTATCACAGATGAATGTGAGAGAGAAAAAAACGGTATCTGCAGAAGCAAGCTCAACATACAATCCGCAGGATCGTCTCATCAGAAAACATGTCAATGTTACATTGGCAGAGACAGTGTGGTCCTGCTATGGGCAACAGGGATGATTCCTCAGCAGCTGTCGAACAGGCTGAAATCCATTTTTCAACAGGTAGAGCAGCAGTAACAGAAGAGGGAAATGATGCCTCATGTCAGGTTGCGCAATGGAGGAGATGCCGCCCATGTCTACACCATCTCTCAAATTTGGAACAAGATACAGATGACAGATGACTGAAGATGGATCAACAGGAACATTCCTTATTGATTTAGTAACGAGAAACAACTACAACAGTCATTATAATTTAAAGACAGCAGTAAAAAAAGACTCCTTGAACTTCTGGCAGCTTGAAACTCCAGTGCTCCCAGGCACTTAGAGATTGGTCACATGTAGTCCTCCACCCACAGAATGGCAGCAATGTGCTGACTGTCTCTGGCCTGCAGGATTTGCTGGATGTGCAGATCACTGCCTTTACATCTATTTTGATCGCATATTCATCTGTCAGCACTGACTAATTTGACAGAGTGTAGGCTCAGTGAGGAAAATGGGGGGGAATAAAAATAGACATAGAGCTGATATTAAATGAGTAATAGATTTCATATATTTTTGCATGGCATTCAAAAGAACACAACATGGGCATCCTTTTTTAAAAAAAATACATTTTTAATTAGAGACAACAGATCCATTCATCTTTAAATTGCTTACACCAGTTCAGGATCTCACAGATTGGTGTCTGTTGCGTGTCTGCTGGACATCAGCTGTAACCAGAGCATCTGGTGGAAAACCTGTGCAAACAGACAACATGTGTACTCTGCACTGAAATGACTGAATGAGAACAAGAGCAGTAACCACTGTGTTGAGACAGTGGCTATTTGGAGATGCAATTCATATCTGTTTTTCTAAATTAGAATTATTCAGCGAGTTAAAAAATTGGAAATATTTTACACTTAACTTACTTATTTCTTTAACTTACTTATTTCTTTGCTGTATTTCAAACAATGAGAGAAAAATGAATTGTAACTTGCCATAGCAGATTACCCAATCCCTAGAACAGATATTTATTTTCAATTTAAAATAATAATTAGCAATCAGAGGACACTCAGCAGGTCCTCTGTCTTCTCAGCTGTGGCTGTGTGGGTTGTCACCTCCTTCAAGAAGAGTCATTTTTTCTGGGCAACAAATTGAATCAAAGGCAACTGGACTTATATCTGGAAGACGTTTCACCTCTTATCTAAGAAGCTTCATCAGTTTGCAATGCATCGATCTGACAAGTCCTCACTAGTCTTTGATTCAGTTTGTTGCCCATAACACTGACCTGGATGAATGAGACATTCAAGTAGAGTCCATTTTTATTCAACAAAAGTTAAATATTTTCTAACTTACTAATAAAAACGTCCCTGCATCTTTATTGCTGATAGTAACTATGCTGCTACCAAAGTGATTATCCGCTGCATCTGTTACTTACCCTTGTGTTTTTATAGGCTACCGCTGCAATTTCCAAGTTGTGTGTCAAATTTTTGTGGACATGATATCTTTGTAAAATCCTGATAGGGCTTGACAAATATTCATGGCACAGAGGTGAAACAATTAGATTTAAGGTCAAAGTTCAAGGATGTACAGACAAACCACAAACATGATGTGGCTTTAGTCTTATGAGGTTCTCGTCATCTCTTTTGATGTAAATGACGTTTTACATATTGATCTATATTGACTGGGATAACACGTCACTAGCAATAAAGAGTCAGGAGCCTGTAAGAGAAGCAACAGAATGAGACAAACACTTGATCCTACAGTGTTATCTGATTTTTCTTCTCTTCTCTTCTCCAAAGAAAGAAAGAAAAACTTTTCAATTTGCAGCTTCAGATGCTAAACAGCTAAATGTGGCAGTGGCAGCAGAATGAATATGGTGTATTTTCTCAAACTTTAAACCTATAAGTTTGAAATAGCTTAAACTGAGACAATGAAACACACACACAAAAAAAACAGACTGATGCTCTTTTTCGGCTCACTGTGCCTCTCTTGCAATTTTCTTTTGTTTTCGATATCTTCTCACATAACAAAACGGAACAACCTTGTGGGTGTGTGACTGTAACCATGGAGATGAACTTGAAGGACCCTATCAAAGGGAGCCCTAACCTTACTCAGCCAAGCCCAGCTGGCGAAGAATAACAATATCAGCTGCCCCGTCCTCTGCCCCGACACACACCCAAACCCAAACTCAAACCCATGTGCTGCATCACACATGCCCTCAAAATTGCCTATGCAGAGAGGGGGGGAAGAATGCGATGTGTGTTGTATTCATCCCCCCATATTGCTGCAGCATAAAGAAATCACCCCCCAACATCCCTGCACCTGACCTTCAGTGTTATTAAGGGGGCTCCTTTATTCTTGACGCTCTCACAGCTCTTCCCTAAAGAAACCAATTCATCCATTTTCCAATAACTCACCACCCTAGGCAATTATGTCTGTTTTTCTGCCACCTCTCTGCTTCTCAATAAAGTGCTCATAAATGGGGAGGGCAAAGATGTGAATCAAGGAAGTGATTTTGAGAAGATTGCGGGGTGTGTGAGGAAATGAGACAGTGTGAGAGAGTGTGTGCGTGTGAGAGGAAGAGTGTTTGTGTGTTTGTGAGTGTGTGTGTGTGCATGTGACAGAGTGAAAGAGATGGTTGCGTTAACAGATGCGTGAAGATAGCAAAAGTGAAAGGGATTAAAAAGCAGGAGTTACAAGTGAGTGGAGGTTGGGTGGCAGAAGTTGTGAGTATAACATGTCTGAAGCACAGAGGCTGTTTTCAGCTCAGCTGAGTTCAGAAATTGCTTTGGCAATGAATGCAGTTTAAGAAAAACTGTTACGCATCTAAAAAATGTCATAGTTGCAATAGCTCACCCACACAGTCCTACAGTCCTTAGTTTACCCTGTTTAATTTTTGTCATAGTTTTTGTCATTAAACGAGAACTATGCAAATCTGGTCGTTTTTTCACAGTTTTAGTGGTGGATTAGCCAGGCTAGCGCCGCCTAATGTTTCCGGCCAATTTCATTTGCCTCAACCATATAGTCAGGTAACTAGTAATGCGTTTCAGTTTGCTCCGTCCACGCTGGCGGACGGACCAATCAGCGAACAGATGGGGAACTGGAGGCGAGGCCGTTGAACTCAAGCGTCAAGCTAACCTATGAGCTTAACTGGTGTATAGCCCACGTGACCACCAAGCAGCAGCGATTAGTTGAAGCAAACGTAAGCAACCGCCCCCCGGAAGCAAACGAATCCCTATGGCTCGTGTTCAGACGCTATATGAAATGTAATGAAATAAGCGGCTGATGCATCAGGCTAGTGGTGGATAACATTATATCCTAAACGTTTTACGATGTCGTGAGCTTAGAATTATAGGGTTCTATCTCCGTTTTGGGTAGTTCTGATTGAGCATCAAAGTTCCAACTCGGCTTGTGTTTTGCTTGACAGAACCTTTTTATTTTATGAATAACTAATTAAAAAATGTTGAAATTTTTTAAAATAACACCACACAGGCATTAACAGACAACTAATGGACGATATTATGCAAAAAACTTAATTTTGAAAAAAATGGAGATATAACCTTATAATTCTATGGTCATGATGTGTAGGCTATATTTTTGTAGTTTTATCTGTGATCAACAAAATATTACAGATGGTGTGGTCACGTATGGTCACGTATAGGTGTTGTGTTTAAACATCTACAGAGGGAAATCAGCTGCTGACCCATGTTGCCACTTCACAAACATTTTACTGCAGGACAGACGGTTGCACACTGTTACAGCGCACACACAGAGTGTGCACATGGACACAAACAACAATCAGAATGTGCTGTTGGGCACAAGGGAGGGTTATAACTCCACACCAAAAGATTTGTACACAGCAGGTACCGGCAGGTGAAGAATAATCATATGTTGCAACTGAATGTGAGGCTGCTGTGACACCAGACGCACATACAGGCATCGGCCGGCAAGGGATAATCACCTGCCTTTAGTGAAGGTGGCTGCGGTCACACACAAACACCAGTGGTGAATATTCCTGCATCTTGGCTTCACATGTAGTCAGCTGAATGGACAGCACTTCACAGTCATTAGCTCTACACGTGGGGAGCAGAAACTACCACAGCGTCCTGGCACCATAAGGCGCATGACGTCTGTCCAACTACTTTTCTTTATTTTTGCGTCCATTAGTCCCGACCTCCCACTTCTCCGCCCTGACCCTTAATCTTAACCTAAACCTAAACCTAACCATAACCAGGGCCGTTGTATTTTTCTAGGGGCCCAGTGCCCATCCATCTAATCTTTGTATGACTGCATTATTCTGCATAAGACCCCTGACTAATACTCATTGTATGCTGCATTAGCATCAAAACAAAGTAGGCTAAATAAAAAAAAAGATAATACATACATAAAAAAAAGGAAAAAGTTAGGGGGTAGGGGCCCACTTTAGTATTCTTTAAGGGGGCCCAGAATTCCTAGCAACGGCCCTGCCATAACACTGTATAAAGGGCAGTCGGAGAAATGAGCTGTCAGACTTTTGGGCAGTCGGACGACCTCACTTTAGCTGACCGGCTAGCAGAGTTAGAGCCTGTCAGCTCGATGTAGCATTAGCTCACTGCTCTGCCGGTGTCTGTGCAAATCATTTGAGACTGAGACACTGGGAGCTTCTGCTACAAACAAGCTTAAAATATAGACTTATTTAATTTTTTTCCAAACAATTTCTCATGTTGGGGCTTCAATACAAGAGGGGCATTACAGACAAGCAGTATGGAAGTATTTGGATGCTTTTTGGTGTGTCTTTTTGGACGAAGAAAAATGAGCCCCGTTTGCGACCGTCATATGAAAATGCAGTGCTGCACAGAACCCCTCTGTAACTTCAAAAAGGCACGGATGACTGAAACTTCTCTCAACCCTTAGTCGACATGAGGGTGAGTAGAAAATGAGTGAAATTTGAATTTGAATTTGAACTATCACTTTAATTAAACATGCTAATCCTGTCCTACAGACCATAAAAGTGAGCTCCCATTGTGTTCAGTGCAGTCATCTATAGCAAAAAGCTGCATTGGCTGATTTGCAGTACACACACACGCACACACACACACACACACACACACACACACACACACACACATATACACACACACACACACCACTTGGTGCATTTGCTTTTGTCACTTTAGGGAAAATTGTAGGCATTAATCTCTTGGAGATTAACCCTAACACCTGAACACTGACTTTTCCAAGACTAATTTTAATCTAAACCTAACCTTAACAACACTGACACCAGAAATCAGCAGTTTCCCAAGTGGGAGAAGAGACACCCCCAATTAACTAGTCTGTCATCTTAAATTTAGTAAAACCACACAAACGCATGCCTGTTGCACGCACACACATACACACATACACACACACTTTGATCCGGTGTTTTGTGTTCTCTCTCTTGCCCTTGCCGTGACCAGAAAAATGAAAACTCCTGTTCAGTATCACCTTTGTCTCTGCTACCAACTGCCACATGTTGTGACAGTGACTCAGTTAGAGACCTGTAGCCTCCTGAGCTAAAGCGGACCATGTGGACAACAGACAGTGCTTCAAATAGCCAAGGTTGATTTCATTAAGTACAATTTCATATATCTTTTTTGTCCCTTGGGGGCAATTTGTATAGAGGCTTAAGTGTGCCACTAAAATATTTATAAACTTTGTCAGTGCTTAGCTATAATTGATTAATTCATTCATACTTTGAAACAGGCCATTAAATGATTAATTTGATTTGCATCTAAAATGTCCAATTAAAAAAACAATTAGCAACATTTGTGCAAAGTTTGAATTGTCATTACGCCACTTCAGTATTAAGTCTTTTAATGAAGAAGAAATCAATACATTTTCATTTGAAAATGCAAATGTTTACATTATAGGCCTACCTAACAACTCATGTCTCACTGCCAATTTAACATTTCCATGTAACTCACTCTTTCATTTAAAGGCACTTATATTTCAATTAAAGTTATTTGATGTTATACTTTGACAAAAGAGGACAGAGGAAAATTTTTGTATCTGCAGATATTATTTGAGTTCTAAAGATTGGAAGGTAAATTAAACAATGCAATTCTGAGGAGATTGTGTGAAAGGCCCTGTCCCATTTTACCCACTTCCACACAATTTTGGCCAGCACTCGGTTTTGTTGTTCGTTCTCGTGTAGGGTTAGGGTTTCTCAATTCTTTTAAGAGCAAGGGGAAGTGCTTTTCAACCCTTAAAACCGCCGCTTACAGTGGAGGGAGGTTGCAGGCATATTTTGAATGTATAGTGCAAGATGAAATTACCCTGATACTTAACAATGCCATCTTAACGAGTAAGTACATTCTTTTGACACAAACAACATTGGCTAACGTAAATTTCCCACCAGCTGACTTGAACACAATGTCATAATAAACGAGTCGACATATCTGAAATAAATTAATTAGGGCAAGAACATGGCGAAGGCATCTTCTGTTTCCTGCATTTCTGTGTCAACATCTGTAACTTCTCCTGTCAGCACCCTTAAGTAGAAGCAGATAATGAGTACAACTACAACACTTTTTTCCTAAAATGAATAAACTGCTCTTAAAGGGATAGTTCACCCAAAATTAAAATTTCACTCATTATCTACAGTACTCACCCTCATGTCGACTAAGAGCTGTGAGAATTTTCAGAGTCCTCCGTCCCTTCTCTGAGTTACGGAGGGGTCCATGCAGCAGTAATTGTCCATATAATGGTTGTGAGTGGATACCAACTTTCTTTGTCCAAAAAGACACACCAAAAAGTCTATATTTTAAGCTTGTTTGTAGCGGAAGCTCCCAGTGTCTTGGTTCACTGCCAACGGAACAATTTCTCATGTCGGGGCTTCTATACTAGAGGGACATTACAGCAGTATGCAGGTATTTGGATGTTTTTTTTTTGGTGTAGTTGGTATCCATTGACAACCATTATGACAAATACTGCTGCGCGGACCTGTCAACATATTTAAAGTTATCTCTGTGGTTCTGTCTTTAGGCCCACATTTACCATGACGACACACAATCACATCATGACTTCGACTTTGTATTGGAACTGTTTCTTACCTTTGGACACTGTTGCTGCAAACATTTCCATTAAGCATATTAAAGGAGTTGTGATTAATAAAAAAGAGACTAGTTTTGGAAAATATATTCCAGTGGTGTGACTTATTTACAGGTGGAGCTCTCTAGACTCTATAGAGACTAATAACACCCACAACTACGTTATCAGTGCTGCCTACAGCACACATCCAAACATGGCCATGGAGAATGCAATGGAGAAAATGAGGTGGAGGGAGTTGCTAACTTAGAAATAAGATTACACTTGATATGTAAATTCACTCGTACACAAAATACCTGAACCTGAACAAGTGTCTATATAAGTGTTTTTGTACAACTTTCTTTTTTAAATGTCTATCAGCTTCTCTCTCAGTCGCTTTCTCTCTTCATCGCCCTCTCTCCCTCTCCTGCCTGCACATAGCTACACAAACACTTTTCTTCTACATAGTCATCCATTGACGCCAAAGTGCCTGGTGATTGCTGGGACTTAGCTGGATTGATATTTTAGACCTTGTGTGTAACCGTGTGTGTGTGTGTGTGTGCGTGTGTGTGTGTGTGATTGAGTCTATCTATTTGTGTGTTAATCCATTTTCACAGTGGAGTGTGGGTGTCTGTGCGTTGCTGTGGGTATGCCGGTTAACACACATCATATACACACATACACAACGTATCTACACAGTGGTGAATGAGTAGTTATTGCAGCGTCTCCTGAAGGATCTGCGGCTGCATGTCCTCGACTTGCTGGGGAAGCTTCAATAAAGAGGGATGAAGGGGAGTGTGGGAGGAGGGAGGAACGCTGGACAGAGGCAATCATCTCTTCATAATGACTATTAAATCTCACCCAAAATGGAAGAGAGCTTGATCCTCCACATTCAGACTGCAAGGCCAGAACACTAACTTTAGATGACTGTCTTCATTATGCAACAGCATGCACATGGTTCCCATTACCATTCTCCTGGTGATCTGAATATTGTGGGTTTTAGTCATCACTCTGCCCATGTAGCAGTCCATATCTTTACAGCATATTAATGACTCAGAGCTGCACTCAATCAATATGTTTTACCAATGCTGGTGGTGTGGCTGTAGGGATGGCATCTTTGGTCTGTCAGTCAATCTCAACAATTACTTTATAGATTGTTGTGAAAGTTTACACAGGCGTTGGTCTATAGGGGAGGATTCCTACCCGATCTTTCAGCCGATGACTATTCATGATTCATCCTATTAACCATTTTTCTACCATTGCAATGAGTCTGGAAACATTATTTTAAGGCCAAAAAACTCTGAAATGTTACTTTAAAAGTACAGTTAAAAATGATACATGGATTAGTATTCATGCTAAAAGTAATTTGATATTGTGTATTTACAGGAGTTAAAAGCTGCTAAAGTTATGGTTAAAATCATCATTGAACAGTGCTTTAAAATGTCTTTCATTTACTTTGGGTGCTGTAAATATTTTTTTTCTACTTATTTTTTAAAGATTGATTTCTAGTAGGCCTTGTTTAAAATTAAGTTTAATCTTGGGTTATCTTGATTATTTATGGTTACTTGGGTTACATTTTCCTTGAACTTCTTTTTGTCTGTGTTTCAGGTTTTTCACCTGTTCTTCGTCTTTACGACTTTCAAAGAACGCTGACTTTGGTCATTGAGTGAATTCCAGTCCTATTTTCCGAAGCATTTTGCCTTTCAAGTGGGGGAAACTGCCATTGCAAAGAGAGTGACAGTGGAAACATTGGATTTATTTCTCTTAAAGTACAAAATTCAAAAATTATCTACCCACCCTCATTCAACTAAGGGCTGGGATTCCTCTGTGCCTTCTCTGAGTTAAAGTAATTTGATACTGCCATATATTTACAGGAGTTAAAAGCTGCTAAAAAACAATAGGGATAGTTCACCCAAATTCAATTTTGGGTGAACAGTGCTTTAATGGTAAATGTTTGATGTACAGTTTCTTTGGGTGTCTCCAAGTCAAATATTTTTTGCTACAACTTTATGAGGTGGTAATGCCAGATGTTGCATTCCTAGTTTCTAGCTTTTAATGCAACTTTAAAAACATAGAAAGTTTTCTGTGACTAAAAATATATATAATGTATGAAATACTAGTGGGCCTATACCAGTAAACATTTTTATAGAAACACAGCTAAAGTTTGACATGAAAGTTTTGAAAAAGTCACTCAGTCACTAAATATCTCTCAAGAACGCTAGGTCTCAGATGGATCAAGATTAATTTGTTTTTTCCCAGTCTACATTCCAGTTTTTATTATTAGCTCTCTCCGATTTAAATTGTGTGCATCAAACCTTAGCAGAAATGACAGATAAGGAATTAATGAACAATACAAAATCTAAAAATACCAATATTAAAAAAAAATATACTATATACTTTACTGTACACCAACAAAAACAAACATCCAGTATTCGTGGGTAGGTGACAGCATATAATATGCTGAAATTCTTTATCTCAATACTTTATAATATGAGAATATGCTGGAACATGAATCTAGGAGATATGTCATACACACTGTGGGTTATAGTAAAACATCACTCAAGAACCCACACCCATTTATACTTGAAGGAAAATTAAGTGGGGTGAAACACAGACCAAGTGGATTGCATGGAACACATTTTTGAAGTTTTTTTGAAATAGCGCCACCTATTGCCAGAGATCTGGAATGTTACATATATGTCACATTGGGCGTTTTTGATAACTTAAATTGTCACTTGAAAATGAATGGGCTTATTATTTTCTTTTGCTCTGTAACACAAATTTGAGCTTTATTTGCATTTCCATAACATATAACAAAATTAAAAATTAGCTGGTTACTATTAACACCTTTTTAAGACAAGTTTCATGACAAAAAAGGCCAAACACTATAGAAATGTGAATATTGCCTCATATTGAAGGTTTTAACCAGTTACTGAAGCCTTAAAAGCTGTGTAACCACAATTTTCTTTCCAACTATAAATACCTTGGCATCTGTATGGACAGTTTTCTTAATTTTAAGCATCATATCACCACCCTCATTGCTAAACTAAGACCAATACGTGGCTTTCTATACAGAAATAAGACACACTCAAAAAACAATTGGGATATTCAATTTTTTCTCTGTTTTAGACTATGGATCTATCTAGTTCCACTTTGATTACATAAGATGCTGTTTAATGCCTTACATTTCATTTCCAATGATTCATAAATACTTTGATTTTATCAAAATGTACCTTCATTTCTGACAATAAGGGGACAACATGGTTTTTATCCATTTTTAAAGCCCTGTCACACTTATTGTCTCCTTATTTATCATCTCTGTTAACAATGAAATCACAAAACATTGGTAACTGACAGAACTGGTTTTTGCTTCATTTTCCATTCGTCAGAAATGAGCTGGTAAAACGCCAGATGTTGGAACCATCTCTCCCATCAGTTTCAGCAGCCCAAAACCCTTTCTCAAACCTGGTTCAACTGTTTGATTGTGTTAACTTTTCTTATTTGGTTCCTAATATTTTCTTATGTAAAAATATTTTTAATTTGCTGTTTGAAATACAACATCTATTGGGCCTGATGATCTTCAGTAATCCTGAACATTTTACTTTGTTATAAAAACACAGCTAAAAAAGTTTTACATTAATATGGGACCAACATGGGAAAAAATCTTGTTTATTTACTGAAATATCCTCTCAAAATCTGTGGTTCAAATTCCGGATGATATATTTTTAAAATATTGATTGAATTTGACATTATTTTTATTTAACATTTTTTAATTATGTTTTAAATTGAACAACATAGAGATTTAATTAAAAATACTCAAATCAGCTAATTTAATTGAACAGTTCTTTGCAGAAATTTCAGATAAGTGAATTAATGAACAATATATTTTTCCTCTTTTTAATACCAATATTAAAAAATATATCACTAATATTTTCTTTGTTTTACTTCAAAAAATGACACAGAACAAAAACAAACATCCAGTGATTTCTATGGTGAAATGGGTGGTGGCTTGTTTTATTGACAGAAAGCATTTTTAAAAGTAGCTGCCTCTGAAATTCCAACTTTGGCCATCTTGGAAATTTTTTTGATAATATTCAGAATATGTGACTGGAACATGAATCTCACATAGGGACTTCATACTATCAACTAACATAAATGTGTGGTTATCCAGGACACTAAAACATCACTCATTAACTTTTAAATATTATTGCAACAAGTGGAAAGATACTAGATAGAATATGAATATGTCTTGTTTTCTAAAGGAATGGCCTTTAAATGATCTACAATGTCCAACCTAAACAGCCTATTAAGCCACCCTGTTTGCCTCATTAGTGAAGATGATAAGAGGAAAAATATGTGAAGTATTGTATCAGATTGTACTTCATTATGCAGTTGGTTTTCCATTTTGGTCTGGGAAACACTTATGAAGAAGAAGAGGATTATGAGAGAGGCTGGGAAAGTAATGTGTGCCAGCTAATATCAGGGGAATTCCTGAATAAATTAAGCACAAAACACACACACACAGACAAGTATAAACATGCACAAAATCACACACACACACACACACACACACACACACACATACACACACAAACGCATGCACGCACGCACGCACACACACACACACATGCACACACACACAAATAACTGACCCTTACTATTCCCACGGCATCTGCTACCACAGAGTCCAGTTGGTCGAGTATGAAAGCCACAATGATCCAGAACATAAGAGGAATTCACAAAAACATGATAGTGAGTTGGCCCAGAATAGAAGTAGATGAGTGGAAATGAATGGCTTTAGTGAAACTGTGATTTATATTTATATATTTATCATTTTTATTAACAGTCATTCTGACCTTTTTAGACATTAAGATGGACTTTTCTATGTGATTTTTAATAATAGCTCTGGCCAACAATGGGACATTATTACAGCAGACTTGTTGATTTGTGTTTGAATGTCCTATGTGAATAGAGTAATACATATACAGGCTGTGGTAACAGTTCATTTGGTTTTGGTTTTCTCATAGGATTACAGTAATTGACAATATATGGAACATGGAAAATCACCAGCCCTGCCCTCTATCCATTCTCTATCTTAGAAAGAATACCAGTCAAAAGACTGTAATACAATGCATCTAATATATCTTCAGTTGTTTTCATTGCACATTAATCATTACGCTATCTGTTTCTTTGATGATGTATTTACTTTCACAGTTAAAAACAAAAAGTTTCCTCCAACAATAATGTGGCAATTGCACTGTGGTAGTTTTGCTTCTCTAATAATGACAGTGTTTTTGCTGTGTGTAACGATTCAACCACCATCATTATGGGTTCAGTCCATGAGTAAGACAACCCGTCGTGTCATGATTGTCATAGAAACTGTTTTAAAAACTGCACTTTGGCTTTACATGTGTGGCCCCCTACCATCAGTACCACCGCTGCTGCCTGACTCCCGCAGAGTTTGCCTCTAAAAGCTCTAAATACGCACCTTTTTTGTCCTTTTTTTATCAGGGTGCACTAATGAAATATAGAAGGATTGGATGCATTTGAGCTGCTGTTCATAATGTTTTTGCAAATTAAAGCTTATAAACACACCACAGTTGCTTCTAAATAGAGGTGAGATATGTAGTTTGATATGCTGTGCAATTCAAATCGTTCTATTATTCTCGCTAAAATTTAACGAGAGTAGATTTTTTAATGTAGTGGCTAAAGGGGAAATCAATCTTGTATTATACCTATAATTCTGGACAGTGTAATCAGTATTTGTAACACAAACAACTCTCGCTCAAATGTAGAAAGCAAGTGGAAAAAAGGCAGAGATAAAACAGAAAATGACTGCACAAGCAGTAAAGGAGCGGAGAAGGAAAACATCAAACATTGCTTGTTTGCAGTTGTTCATTGTCTTATGTTTTGCACACTCCCAGCTGGCTAAAATGATGTGCTGCTGAAAAGTCCCCATGAAAACCAAACATTAGCATCATAAAGCAATGCTTGACACATACAATTTCTGTTTCTATTTGGCAATGATGGTCAAAATTTCTCAAGCAAGCAGTGTGGCTCTGCTAATTGTTTTTTTTTTTTCTGTTTTTGTTTTACATGCCATGGGGAATAGAATAGGACAGACTGGTGACAGACTGTAGGCGGACAATGCTAGCCTGAATCCAGCACCATGGAGTACTCGGTTTTGTTTTCACCCACATTAGTCACATGGGTAAGGAATAATTTTGAGTGAAAACATAAATGGGGATTCATGAAGCTAAGCCAGTCTTGGAGATATTTCATGTTGAATCTGACAGTGTTTTTTATACACGTGTGAACTAATTATCTTACAGCAGAGCCACTTGAAAAATATTGTAAGTGCGACATAGCAGAATAAGTGGGCCTCCATTCACTTAATAAAGTGACACTTGACAGCCTGACAGAACAGTGCTTTGACTTTCTTATTTCTAACTTTAGGAGAGTTGTTCATGAATATGAATCAGAACTTAACTACAAACCACTTGGGGAAAATATAAGAAAATCCATTTTGAAAATTTGTGGTAAGCAGATGTTGTTTTGAAGACTTTGTTTGTGAACTGCACTGTACTGTGGATGACGGTTATTAAAGATGCAATAAGAGAATAGAGAATGGGATGCAGAAAAGAGAGCTGCACGCAAACAAGACTGTGCACACTCTTTCTCGTCTGCACTCACACACATACACACAAACATCAGTAGAAACGATACGTTTGAAGGGCTTAATAGTGGAGATTATCAAGACGCACACAAACACAAATGCACATTCGCGCACACATGATGTGGGCCCACATTATGGGCCTGCTCCTCAGGAGTTGGCCCTTCTGTGACATTTGGAAAGGGCAAGAGGAGCATCACTCAGACACACACATACACACACAGCTTTGACCTCCACACCATCAGGTGTCAGCATGGCCCCCCCACACAGAAGCTCAATACTCAGATTAACATCAGGAACCAGGATTAGCTTGCCCCTGCAGGGTTTGGACAGCGCACACTCGTTTCACCTGGATGTCCTATAGCGCTTGGGTGCCACCCACACAACGGAACAGCACACTGACACATACATACATCCGGTCAGAGCACACACAGATGTATTTGCACACCCATGAATAGGGTAACACTTATTTGGCATTCACTTTTGAAAGCTGACATTAGGGGGTGCAGTAAAGGGAATTAATATAGTCCACAAAGACCTGGAAAGAATAGCATAAAGGTGCGTGTTTTTAGAAGGAAAAGGAAGGCAGTGCCTCAAACCCTTAGTGTACACCCATGATCCACCATCTTCAGTTACATAAACAGCAGAATAATGCACTAATGCTGTTCGTCTTCTCATATTCACATGCCTATAAGACTCAATTCTAGGACACTATTTCTGCTACAAAGTACAGAATAGTTGAAAAACTGCCTCGGCAACAAAACTCTGCCCCATCGTTGACTATGTGTGCTGTCTTACATAACGATGCCTCACCAGCCACCTCACAGCAAGTGAGCTTGTTCAAAATGCCTAAGAGGCGTCTCCTTCTTTTAGGTTGTCAGATTTAGCAAAGGATTGTCTGGCTTGACAGAGCGCACTTATCACCAGTCAGTCAAAATCAGACCATTGATTTCTTTGATGTAAGGGTTATAAGAGAGGGCATGTTAAAAAGTGTCTGAACAAAAACCATACACCACTGGCCTGGTTTAGAGCGTGACAGCATGTCAGACTTGTACGTCTCGTCTATTAGAGATGTTTTGTCCCATGATCTCCTCTATTTATATTTAACGGGAATGGGGAAATCTGGATGCTTCTGCAGTAAAGGTGTGTTCTTCATTCGGGGGAGGTTAGCAGAGGAGCTACAGCACTGAAGCTGGGGTCAATACAGCAGGTTTGGCTGTTTTTATCTCCTCTGTCTGTCTGAGAGGCTGCAGCTCCTCTGGTTCGATGAGTCACTCACCAGGCTGCAGCAGAGAATAATACTGTTCTACTGCCACCTTGTGATCACTGCAAGTATAAAGTTGAATGCAAAATCACCCCATTACAGCAGAGCAGTACTCTGTACCTCTTTATCAAAGATCATATGTTCGCTGACACAAGAGGCAACTGTAAGATATACCTTGGCTTAAATGTACTTTTCAATCAAAATGACAGTTTTATTCATATAAACGTTATTATTCATATAAACATAGCTGAACATTGCTTTCCTTAGATTCAGTAATTGGAAATCTTAATACACACGCAGTGATATTTAAGACTAGAGAGTGCTTCCAGTTTCCACCATTGGAAAATGTCTCCTTCTTGTTTCAACATGACAGTGCCCACATGCTCACAGCCAGGTGTATAACAGAAATTATTTGCAGGGGAGGGAAACTGACGGCAACCACAGGACTTGACCACAACCCCATCCAACACCTCAGAGATGAAGCAGAACACCAACCATGTGCCAGGCCTTATCTACCACCATCAGTGGCCTCACCTCACTAATGCATTAGTGGGATGAGGTTCCAAAACATTGCAGAAAACCAGGAGAGGAAAACCTATTATAGCAGCATGTTTATACATGTATATATTACACATTATAGTATGCATATTGTTGTTTATATACATCTGATGGTCTAGTTTACCTTACAGATACTGGTCAGCTTTCCTTATATTGCAGTAATGAGGCTCTCCTGTGTGTTCAACAGCAAGCCGAACCAGCAGTGGGGGCTGCAAATTAGATTCAGCTACATGACCCACATACTCTATAACTGTTGCATTTCTTTCTTTGCTTTCTGTTTTGTCTTGAAATAAACTGACAAATAAATAAATATGTCATAATAGTTGCTAGTTTGTTCACTCACAACCCTTACTTCCTGAATAATGGTTACAATACACCAATCTACATCCATGGCATACTCTAAAACACTCATGGGCACAAATAACATACACCTACACACAATATACAGTAGTGCACCAAGTTCCAGTGTGCACTGTCTGCCTTTGCTTCCTCTGCCTTTTAGAGAGTCCAACAGCCGTTCGACCCAGACACCAGAGAATACAGCAGAGACAAATGTGAGAACGACACAGAGAAAAAAATAAGGAAGGAAAACACGAGTGTATGTGTGTGCGTGTGTGTCTGTGGGCTTCTTTGTGTGTACATGGGGTACTTTCAATTCAGAAGCTGTGACATCGAACTGTCAGTAAAGCCCAGAAGTGCTGACAGGTAGAATGGGTACACACACACGTACGCACATACACTTTCTCATACTGGTGTAATTGAAAGCCGTCACTTTGAGATTTTCTCCTCCACGGGGATTTGCACTGGTTGTCTGCAACTCTAGGACTTCACTTGTCTATTCTCTTTGATATTACTCTTCACCTGTAGATTACAGTGCTGACTCTCTCTTTCTCTAACCCTCTCCGTTATTGCAGTACATATACGGACATCCTCTCATATGCACGGCGCACGCACACCTACTGACGACCTCTCTCTCTTGTTTTCTCTCTCTGATGCACAGACACAAAAACAATGAAACACAACCCCCTACAGACTAATAAAGAGAGCATGTCTAAAATGAATATATCCTGTCTCCAGTGTGGTGGTTACACCTAGACTTGCCAAGGTTGTTGTGGCTTGAGAGGGTCTGCAGCTGAGGTAGTAAGGTTGAGCTTTCTGAATTCATCACTTCATGAGTCTAACTACGCTCCGGTGTCCAAATCTTTCCCCTCTCTCTTCCATTCTCCCTCCACTATGACTAAACAGTGTAATTCATTCATTATGGATTAGGCTCTAAATTAGGTTAGCACATATTTAATCATTCATGTGGGCTCACTTCTTTGACTGGCCTGCTGAATCATTAATTAGGAGTTTTGGAGATGCTAATTTGTTCTATGATCCACATGAACATCTGAAAGTTGGATGAGCTGATGCCCATTTTTATTTTCTGTGCTTTTTTTTTTTTTTTTTTACCTACACATAAAGAGTTTTCTGCAATGTTACTTATCAAGGACAAAGAAAGGATATTTTTTGGAATAATACACCCAACCAAGGACTTGTGTCCACCCCCCACGCACAGAAACAAACAAACATGCCAGAGATCACACTGAAATTGTGTAATCTCAACATCTTTTTGATATTAAGGCACATGAACAGATGGAGGATATGAGATAAGTTGATCTAACACCAAAGATATCTAATGCACACAAACATGCTGCTATTATTTTTTTCTTCATTCCCCTGTGGGGTTGTTAATAACACACTTTATATAATGAAAAACTCTGGCAGGGCTTACAAAGAGAGAACAAAACACATGAAAAACTAAATCAAAGTTTATTGTACCCTGCTCATTGCACATGTTGCCATTTTTATAACACGTGCATGAGAGATAGAAAAGATAATGCAAAGAAACTTCATGGCATTTCTTCTTAACCATATGGGGAGTAAAAAATCATAAGTGATCTATAAGTTAATTATGCTGTTTCCACAATTATAGTGTTGTTTTGAATACATTTGTAAGATTTGCATACATTTTGAATAAATGAAATGAATGAAAGCATATGCGACAAATGCCCTCTGTCTACCACCTACATTTTGAGCAGAATACCATGGTTTATGGCTTATGCTATACACTCTGCTGCTCCTCAGTGCTTAGCTCTCTGACCTGGTTATACCGCAGCCTTATCTCACCTCTTCTCTCACTTTACCCAGTGGTGGAATCGCCCTCCCCCCTCAATTCAGCAAAGTCTGGCATCAGCTGGATGAACTCCTGTGCTTGATTTCATTAACAGAATCTGTGACCTTTTTAAACTCGCACTATTCCAGCCTCTTATACAGCGTGTCTGTGGATGCAGGTGACAGGTAAAGCTAAATCATTTATTGATCTATGTGCAAGAGAGATTATATAACTAAACTGTGGCCAAATTTGCCAATTATGCAACTGTGAGTGGATTTTTGCTGTTGTTGTTGAAATGGTGCCAGAGGACACTTTAATTGGTTTTTAAAGGTTTTAAACAACAAATGAACATGAATCTGCAGTAGAAGGGAGATTTAGTATGGAATAAGAGTACACTGGTGGTTGATGCATGTAAAACAAACAAACAACAACAACAACAACGACAACAAAAAACTTGTGCATCAGCACATAAACATTTTTGCTTTGCATTTTTATTCATTTATTTTTATTTTTAATTAGCCTCTCTGTTAGTATGTCTAATTATCAGCTTAAAAGTCAGAGTTGATTTTACTGTGCTGCTGTGATATATTCACTCTCATGGTACTACTTCTCTTCTCCAGACTAAACATATTTTAAAACACCTGCCAGGCAGCAATGGTGGAATTTCAGTTGCCTATAGACAGAGACGTTCTAGAGCTCATAGAGTAGGAAATAAAAGCGAGGGATGACCACCAGGTGACGCCCTTCTGCTATTTACCGATCAACAGCATTCATCAAGCACGCAGTAGGTTAATTACGGAGTAAATGTACTAAGGCTATACACAGTAGCAATTACATACATTAGCCTACATTAGGCTACATCTTGATATCTGTTATGAACAAATGATCCATTTATGTGCTCACATTTAGGCTATGTTTTGAAAATAGCCTATTAAAAACTGTAGGCCTATCATTAATGTAGGACTATCGCATAAAAAAATACTACAAAATATATATATATACTTTTTCCTAAAAACACAATTATCACACACAATGGAGAGTAAATATTATATTGTTTGTATATATATAATTATTTTTTTGTTTATCTAATGTATTTATTTTTTATATTGCGCTATATTGTGTGTCTGTGTTTTTTCATATCTCTCTCTCGCTCTCTCCCATGGATGTATTTCTTTCTCTTTCTTTTTTTCATCGATTTAGCGTTACGTGATGACGTCTCCAAAGGATGAACTGTCGACATCCGACAAATCGAACAAGAACCGGAAGCGCGTGAGAAGAAAAATGAGATACATCCATGGATGTTTTGTGTATGAAGTTTGTTAGCTAACGTTAACTTTATCCTTGAAGTAGCCAGATAAAGAAGCTATTTCTTGACGGTTGCATTATCATCCTCATCTAAACCGTCTGAAATTACACAGTCCGCCGGGACAAAGTCGTCGTTGTCTCTGAGAACCGGAACAAAGTGTCAGGTAACGTTCACTTTAGATAACGTTGAAAAACATCGGAAAGCTAATGCTAACGTCAATTGACAATTGTCCGATGATGTCGTTAGTTACGTTTGCTAACTTACGTTTTTATTCAGATATTTGAGGAAGTGTGGCAATATTTGATGAAGTAAAGTCACTCTAGCTGGTTAAAGTAGCCTACTAGCAGCAACGCCAGGTTAACCTAAAATTACACCGACTAGGTAGTTGTAATCCATCAAAGTAACCGATGTTAACGTTAGCTCCATATTTTCCTCTTAGTTCAATTAAAATAAATCCAAGGGAATTTGTCCACACAGCCTCTGTATGCCCACACTTCTTATGGGGTGGAATTCAGCTGTGTGGTACACTTACGTAAACCTCATCATCAATATTAGTGGTTGTTGATAGCTTAAAAAAAATGCATTGAAACTACAGATTAGTTTCTGGGTCTGTGTGTAAATAATGAGGCTGTCATGTGCAGAGCTGAGTGCAATACCTGAGTGGAACATATTAAATACGCAGGTGGTAGAGATGAGGGTGTCAGCAGGGTTTCTGAAGCATATTGTCACTGTAGCTACTAATTAACCCAGCTGTGGTTACAGTGCAACACTTTCACCTGCACTGATATGAAAGAGTTAACTTTATTTTTTTACATGGTGAAAATTATTTTTAGTTTTTTTTTCTAATTTAATGTCTGTCATAGCTGCTAGGCTCTGCTTGAGGAGAAGACAAACATCTCAGTATAAAGGAAGCTTTGTTCAATTGTCTTTTGCTGTCTTAATCAAATCGGTGCTGTTTTTGACTGTGTGCCCTTCCAGGATGGACCCAGCTCTGCTGAGGGAGAGGGAACTGTTCAAGAAAAGAGCTTTGTCCACTCCAGCTGTAGAGAAGAGACCAGCAGCCTCAGACTCTGGATCACACAAAAAGAAAAAGCCCAAGGCTGACAAAGAGAGCTCCTCAGGGTCAAAACATGGTAAGTAAAGCAGACTGTTTTAAAAATTGTTTACGACATGCGAACATGCATAAGACAGAAGCCATACTCCATACAAGTCTGTATCGTAAAGTTCCGTTATTTCATAGTGTGATGAATGTGCAGGTCACAACTTGTCCACAAGAGCGTTTTGGAGTTGTTGGATTGTGTATTTAAAGCATAAGTCAGCGATCCGGTCGTTATGGCTAATTGCCTTGAACGCACCATGATTTAGCAGCCCCTGCCCTCGTCATGGATCTATTGGTCCTCGTTCCTACGTCACCACATTCACGCACATCCATTGGCTGCACACACAGCCCTTCATGCCGTTCTCTCTCCTCATTGGATAACGCTTGTATCCCACATGGAAAGTTTTCTCCTCGGTTTACAGCAGAGCAGAGTGACGGAGAGACCCGTGTTTCGGCCCAAAAACACTCTATGTAAGTGATTGCTGACGGAAAACTGGACTATTTAGGACTTATATTAACAAAAACATTCCGCTGACTTATGCTTTAATGAGGGAAACCAAGAAATCCCACGAGCCTCCGTAGCATAGCTTTGAGAAGCTTGCGGCTCTGCGCCGCTGCTTGCCAAAGTGTTGAACTATCCCTTTAACACTGGTTCTGGTGCCCAACCCTACTGCACTTTTCACTACCAATGGCAATGAATCTGTCAACATTTAGTGAGTTGATTCTATCTTATAACATGCTAACTGGGGCAATGGCATCACCAATGGTTCCATTTTGTTAGAATTCCTATTAAAATTTGTTGTGTTATTTTATTTTAAGTTTGAGTAGGTCCTCCAAACCTTTGAAAGTTAAGGCACTGACTTCAAATCCATAATGATACAGTGTGCAGTAATTCATTAGACCTTGTCACTGTCTAAGTTGAGTCTAAATCCCCTGCACATACCCTTGAATTCAAGACTTCAGAGTAAAAAAATATTGATATAATAAACAACCAAATTACCGTAGGTGTTTGTGATATAAAATCTGGTGACATTCCATATAAATTGAGTTACACATGTCAGACTTGAATTTTGAGCTGCGACCTTTCATATTTCACAAACTGCTCTCACAGTATGATTACAGAAAAAAAGAGAAACCTGCACATAATTTAGTGACAGTTTATTAGGCATTTTGTGGTAAGGCATATGAAATTATACATTGTGCCCGATATGACATGACAGAGTACATCACTGTGCAGCAACCAAGTGTAATTTGTCATCAAATAATATTGCAATGCTTAACATGTTGACAACACTGCCACAGAATGTACTAAATAACCAAGAAACACAAGCTTTGTCCAAAGCAACAATGACGTCCAACCAAGCTTGATCAGGTTCTTTGTTGCCTGTCAGGTCATTTTGAGAAACAACAACAAAAAATTCTGTCTGTGACTGTGTACAACGTTTAACTGTCTCATAGAAACTCATTTGTGCAGTACTTACAGGGCAGATGTCACTGAGCAAAAGGACCTGTTTTTTTAAACTCACTGATATCAGTTTGGGGATGCTAAAGTTTTTAACTTTAACATGTTTTGGCCATGCAATGTTATATTCCATAAAACAAAACAGAGCAAAAACAAATCCCACCTTTCTAAGTGTTGTGTGTTTTTGTGGTCCACACACCACTGGTAACTCATTCTCCTGATTATGCCTGGCATAAAGTATGTCTTTTCACAGTGTGCCCTCTGTGTCAAGTGGTGGTTGATCTAAATGTGTGAAAAATCCCTTCTACATTGTTCTGTTACCTTTCCCCACGGTATCCATCAAACTGTGAGTAATTGAACCACTATTACACAGTTTTAGAAGTCCTTAGGGCCTCGGGGTCACTGCTGTTATATCGCACAACTTTGCAGTGACATCCGAACTCCTACAATTCCTTTTCCTCCATCACCTTTGCCTCTATACCACCTCAGTGTGGGATTCTGGCTCCTTGCAGATGCTTGTCATAAGCTTGCTGCAGCTTCCTGGCCCCTCCTCTTGTAGCTGGTGATGTGTCTTCCCTTTGGCACAACACCCACAGTCCAGTAGCTCATATAGCACGGCCAAGGCAGCCAGAGACAAGACAGTGAGGATGAAGAGCAGAAGGATGACGAAGCAAGCCACATTCCAGCCGTCGTGGAACGGGTAGACTTCCTGGACCTGCAAGGAGACAAGGGGGAGAGAGACCGCCCCTGGGTGCCATGGGAGATTACTCGGGTGTATAGTGGCAGTGATGTTGGCCATGTTTTTCCTTGGAAACAACAAAAACGGGGAGAAAGACAGATTGTTAATACCTGTGCCTGCGGTTCTGGGTTCCCCTGCTAGGTGGTGACAGCAAATTAGAGAGCAATGGCTGTTTCCATGGTGAGGGAAGGATTTAAGAACTCATCTCTTGGCCATAATATTTAGGATTGTCTCGCTTTTTAATGTGATGTAACAGTTTTATATAATAGAATAATAATGGTTAATGTGCTGTGCTAGACTTTTTAATAGCATTTGCCCATAGAATCAATAAATATACAGTATATAAAAAATATATTATATATAAAATACCTTGCACTGCTAATGCACTTTTGGAAAAGGACACAGTCAGTAGTGACCACAGGCAGAATTTGAAGCTCATTTCCTCTCTTCTTTTATGTAATGTGATGTTAGCCCAACATAGTTATAGAGGGTAGCATGTAGTAATGTGATGAATTGCATTGCTAGTGTGTAGCATAACAGCATAAACCCCAGTTTATGTCTATCAGTACAGGGATGATTCTTACTGAAATAAACACACACTGTTACAAAGCAAAGTGATGTGTTGCTAAAGAGCACAAACCCTACGGTGGCCATCTGCTCAGAACCAAAATAACACTCAAAATCCTTGTCCACAAAGGATGGGTGCACAGCGAAATGTTGCATCTACACTTGGCTTTGCAACTCAATGCTGCAGTTATAGTAGGAATTGTAGTAAAAAATAATTAAGTTAAAAGATGTGCTGCTTGGTGCATGTTGTCAGACCGCCTACCATTTTAAATCTTTAGGGAACAGCATGCCCACCCACATACAAGCACATGCATACATACATGTTTTAAAGACACCACTCCATACACCGACATGCACAAACGCAGTCACAGACATCACCCACGCTCTGAGATCGAGGTAGCTGACCCAGATTACTTGAGTGGACCACTGGGAAGAGTTGAGGGGAGGGCATGAGTGCTGCTTTTTAAAGTAGACCAATCCCTTTTTGGGGGGGTTTATTTCTTCCTTAGATCCTACAAGCTCCAATCGGGGCTTAACTGTGTCAAAGGATACATTTGTGGCTGCTTAGTTTAACCATGTGTGAGTGTATTTTATAGTACTCTATACTTTATAGTATTATTATAGAGACAGCTAAGTGAATGCTTCTAGTGTGATTGTATTCAGAACCCTAAGGGTGCCTAATTAGGTGTTGCACTTACTCAGCATAATGTGTCTGCAGTAATGTGGTAAAGGCACCTTTTAAATTTGAGGTTTGTGAGTGATTAGTTAGAGTTAAGGTTATATTTAGCTTCAACGCCTTACCAACAATTACGGGATTGTTTCTTCAGTCACGCTGTTCTGGTGTATTTGTTATGTGGCAACAGTGTTTGATCAAAACTTTAAGCACAGGTTGGGTTTCACTGACTCTCAATACAGTGTCATACACGTGTGTTTTGTTGTGTAGTTGTCTCAGCCTCTGTTCAAACGGAAAATTGCCTTATTTCGTCTTTTCCCGGATGCTGACAAAGTGCTTACTCTGTGACTCTGTGACTGTGATCCACACAGCAGCTGGTATCTCAGCCTAAATGAGCCCCGCCCCGACGAGCTCCTGAAGGTGTTAAAAGGGCTATGATATTGCTCTCTGGCTACACAGTGGATGTCTCTCACTAAACACACACTTCACCAGACACACTAACACACCGGTAATGCCCCTGCTCGGCTCCACAAAGTGGTCCATCCCTCACTGCCTGTTTTTATTTTCAGAGCTGTAGTTTGCACCGTGCCACTGAGCCATTTTCATAAACATAGCCCGACATGATGCACTTGAGTACACACACAGGCATTAACCCACACAGACTTTCTGATGCTTAGTATTCAAGTGGCACAAGTGCAGACGGACACATCCATGTTTATTTAATCCATTCTGTGTCTCTGTTTCATTCTGGGACTTAATATTATAATTGCTATGTAAAGAGCCCATTTTGATTGTTGCAATAGTATAAATTCCTTTTTTTAATATAGTTGATAATATTGTGTTTTGCAATTGCAGATTTTCTAACATATGGAAATAGTAAAATGAATAGATCTGCTGCATTAAAGATGTATGACATACCAAGTAAATGCTGGATTACTCACAGAAAACATCTCATGCTTATAGCTGCACACTGAGACCCATAACATCCTGCTGCCTGTAGCTTATGTCCATCTGCTTACTGATGTCTAATATGCTTACGTTATTCCAAGGATGCTCTTCTGAAAAATATGCAGACTCACCTGTGTCTGGCTCAGTCTTGTAGAAGATGCAAGTCAACAGATGCACTCGCCTTTTTTTGGGGGGGGGGTGCTCCACCTATCACTCCGTCTTCCACTCTCTCCCTCCTCCGTGTTCACTCCTCGACCTGTTTTCCTCCAGAGCACTCTCATGTAGCCGTTTGCTCGTGCACTTGCTCCCTCCCTCTGCCACTCCTTGCAGCCCTTAATGTCTCAGCCGAACGGCACGGGCTTCTCTCCATCATTGGCTCCTCTCTTTTAGCCCTGCCTCTGCACCGTTTGTTGAGCGGCCTGTCACAATTTCACCGTCCTGCCCACAGTGCAGCTCACAGCAACAGAAGCTCCCGCCTACACCATGAATCATTCATGAATCAGTGTCTGTTTTCAGCTTTGATAGGCGAGCACCGAGTCCAGACCTCAGACAGTCTCCAGAGGGATGAGGGATGATTTGGGGGGGGGGGGGGTATTATGGAACTCCCAACAGAGAATAGGACCAGCTGGCCGGGTTTCAAACGACTCTTCATCAAATTATACTCATGATGCTTCAGCAGTATTTTTAGTATTTTTGTTGCAGGACTACTAGATGATAATCAATAAGCAATAATGATTTAATCCAACTAACAAACTGTTTAATCAGAACATGATACAGATTGTCTATAGTACAGCTGAGCTCCATTAGGAACACAGTGGTGACATGTTCCTTCGACTCACTATGAACAGATAAACCTGGATGCATACGATGAACCTATGTAATCTGTTAAGTCACACCTGGAGATTGTCCCCAACAAAAAAATGTATTTGTGACCCGTCTCAAAGAATCGCTGCTTCTGTAACAATGGTGTTGTAGGGGGGACAATGAGCTCAGAAATATTGAGAGACAAACCGATGCCTTTTTTTTCTTGAAATAAGAACGCTGTAGTAACTGTGCATAGTGGCTTGTATTGATAGCTCCTATACAAGCCGGTTGGGTCCGATAGATTTTTTTTTTCCAGCAACTGATGTCAGCCTTTTTGATGAATAATGTGATGTTTAATCACTCAACCTAATCTGTTCTCCTTTTTTCCACAGAGTCGAGTAATGGAAACTTTAACATCAAAACGAGCTCTGGATACAAATTTGGCTGTCTGGCAAAGATAGTCAATTACATGAAAGTAAGTCTCTGTAAACAATTTGTCATTTACACAAAAGGAACTGTCTTTAGTAATTTAGTGGTGATTATATTAATTTCTTAGTATCATGGACATTGTTCCTTCCAAGTTGATTTTAAGCTCTCCCAGCAGCAGCCACATAATTGCTAGATTTTAAGCGTGCCGTCATCCTCGTCAAAGCTCGGTTAAAGCTTGACATCTTATCTATTGTAACAACTGAGTGAGTCACTTGTGTACAGTGTAACATTTGGTCCCCGGTCTTTCTTTTGGTTTGTAAACAGCTTGTTTATTGTGCGGTGGCTCTGCGGAGAGGCAGCCAGGCAGGCCTTGTCACACTCACTGTGTGACTCACGCTCAACTTGACAGCTTTTCCTTGAATGTGTGCCTTTTGGTGCCATCTGTTGAATAGTTAAAAATCGTGTTCAATGCCCTGACATTTGGACGAGAGGCACAAAATCACTGTAGACATTGGGCTAAAGCGCTGTTAGAGGTGTAGGATTAATAGGCGCTAATGGGGATTTTATGCTGTTGTTGGCTCTGTATGTGTATTTTCTTTATTTAAATCCACATGCTTCTCTGTCTTTAAATCACAGACAAGGCATCAGAACGGTGACACACACTTCCTGACCTTAGAGGAGATCCTGGATGAGACCAAACTTCTTGACATCAGCATGAAACAGAAACAGTGGCTCATGACTGAGGTGTGTTGTGTTCATGATTCTTTTAGTATTACAACATTTTATTTATCATTAGCAGTACACCATCAAACTGACCTATTTTACACATGAAACAAATAATACTTGATTTCCATCAGTCACCTGTGGGCTGGGGTGTGTGAGCCACTAGCAACATTTTTTCTATAACAACATCCTGTATGTTGCACAGTGGGGAAGTCACTGAGTGATCATGCAGATAACACATTTAATGCAACATTCTGTCTCATACTCCTGTACATCTCCGTACCATTATTTAGGCCTTGGTTAGCAACCCAAAAATTGAGGTACGGGATGGGACATACGGCTTCAAGCCCAAGTACAACCTCAAGGACAAGAAAGCCTTACTAAGGCTGCTGGACAAACACGACCAGCTGGGCCTGGGAGGAGTGCTGCTGGACGATGTAGAGGAGGGGCTGCCCAATTCAGCCAAGGCTATTAAGGTAACAGGATAAGTATAGTTTAAGTATGTACATGTCAATGCAAAGAGGTTGCCTAATACACACTGGTCATTACAGTCTCACATCTGAAAATTGAATGAGCTCTCGTGTGATCGTTCGCAGGCTTTGGGGGATCAGATCATCTTTGTGACAAGACCAGACAAGAAAAAGATCTTGTTCTACAATGACAAACACTGCCAGTTTGCAGTAGATGAAGGTGGGAATGAGTCAGCTTTGTCCATCTTGTGATGCAGCTCACTCTTTCTGTTTCAGTCCCCATCTTGGCTGTTTTTCTTTCTGTTACTGATTCCCTGGATGTAACGGATTTGGCTGCTGTATGTTTTGATTATCAGTTAATTGCATCAATCATCAAATCATCATATAAAAGACAAATTGGTAGGCTTTGGACCATAAGCTTCTGATTTGTGTTAAGCTGTTAAGTTAATGCAGTTAATATAAAAGAACTTGAAACCAGCTTTACTCCAACTGAACAAACGTATCAAACCAGTACAAATGGTTAAGGTATGACCCCTCATACCCTGATAGGTGTAACAAAACTAATAAGAGGGTCAGCTGAGCTAAGGTCATTAAGCACACACACACATCCATAGCTATGAATGGCATCCAAAATGATTTTAAAAAGAGAATGATATATCCCAATAATTCAGCATTCATAATAGATTTGTATCACTTCATGTCTGTTTCAAACACTTTCACCCTAAATTTTAGAATTCCAGAAGCTCTGGAGGAGCGTTCCGGTTGATTCCATGGATGAAGAGAAGATTGAGGAGTACCTGAAGAGACAAGGCATCTCCTCCATGCAGGAGACAGGACCAAAGAAAGTGGTCAGTGTGCTTACGTCTCCAGTGCTTGATTTTTGCTTCAACTTTTAATTTAACTTAACATGGCTTTGTTTATTTTCCGCAAGAAGTAAAAGCTTCAAGGTTTTAAACATGATACTGATAACATTAGTGCTCACTTAATCATGCATCACCATAATCAGTGCTGATTGTGTGTCTGTGCTCCCTGCAGTTACCGGTTCAAAAGAGGAAGAAGCAAGGTGGGCAGAGGAAGAGACACTTCAAGACTCACAACAACCATTTGGCAGGTGTACTGGAGGATTATTCAGATGGTGTTCCAGTTAAGAAGTGAAATCTCTTCCCATCACTGCTACATGCCCTCAGGAGTGATGTAGAATCTGTAGATCATTAATGGCTGTAGATGGAGACTCTGGCCACACTACAATACAAAGACTTTTCGTGGGTGTCTGTTATGTCAAACAAACAAGCTTATTTCCCTTTCTTTGAGTGATCAGTGGTCTCGCATGAGTGAACACAATCTGAGCTGTGGAATTCTTTTCAGTTTGTTTATTGATGATTTATTGATGACTGACGAACACTGGAGGAAAAGGGTACTGAGACCATTAAGGGCAGTGAATGCTTTTACAAAGACTATCATCCTTAAAGAGGGCACAGCAGCCAGACTGTTAAACTGTAAATGAGTTGATGTGTGTAAATACTCTTTTCTTCATTTTGTTTGGTTTGTTACAAGAGGAGTGTGTGAGGGTGCGTGTGTGTGGAAGGTTTGATTTGAGAGGACGGCAGCCCTCATCTAATGGCAACCTTCCATCCTTTTAGAATTTGCAGAGGACATGTTTGTGTTGTGCAGTGCATTACACTCGCGTATCTCAACAAGCACGAATCATCTTGGACATAATTTCTTTTTCCCATTGGTGTGAAATTTCAAAAGTATTGAAATTCTTTTACTTCGCAGCACCATGATGACATAATGGTTTCAAATACTAGACTTTTTTTTTGTTATTTTAATAAATGACAGTTACAACAGGATAACGCCTTGTTGCATTGCTTGATTTAGGTGTGCTGTAGTGTGGTTCTTTTATACCAGCTACCACAGCATTTTAATAGACAATAAAGTTGAACAGAATTCCAATGTTGCTATTTTACTCCCATTTTGAAAATGTTGGATTTGCAGTGAAAACATTCCGGGAATCCACATGTGATCTTACTGCAATATTAGAACCTTGTGATGACATTAGTAGTTATCACTAATTTCATTTCAAAAACTAGTCCACGGTACAAACCATCAGTATTTTTGAGGTTATTTAATTAATCATAGAAAAGCAGTACAATCAGCACAGTACAGAAAGACCAAATGCTCAATCTGTTGCTGTTAAGAGTAGCAAATATTAATCAGTGAGAAAAATTACTGATGAAGCAAGGTTTTATATAATTATGTACATTCATGCTTCCCTTCAACAAGACCTACTTACATATGAGTTAGCGAACCATTACTAATTATCTTAGAAACTACAAAGCTAAATTTTAGCTCGTAGTGTGGCCTGCCTTGACTGTTTTCTTTAAATGGTGATAGTTCGGCAAAATCTTCATCAGGAAGTCGAGCTGAAGAGTCTGGGGCTGTAGAGACAAGAAAGAAAAATATGTAAAAGTGGTGTTATTTACAGTATGCTGCTTTCAGCTTTATACATTGGGGGAATAAAGTAAAAACCTTATACACATTTGAAACCACTGTTGTAACCACAAACAGATATAAAGCAGACTGTGAAAGAATATGACCAATGGGAATTTAAAAACAGGCAGTGCAAGAACACGAACTAGAACATTATGATGCCAAGATTCACAATGTTTTTCATACATGTGGATAAAAAAATAATTGTTATCAGCTAAGTGAAAGCATTACATCTTTTATTGCATACTATTTTTAAGGTAGAAAAGGGCTGTAAAAACATAGGACCTTACATGCTTTATCATCAGTTTTGGCTTTTGTGGTGTATGCAGTTTGCAGAATGCTTTTGAATACACAGCAGATGAGGAGAGACTGGTGAGTAGCTTGGTCATATTAAAATATAAACAAACATGCACAGAATGTTAAGGAAGTAAAGTTCAGAAAAGGGAACTTTATGCTCACCCATTAGTTTATACTTTGGATTTGAAGTAACAATTTGTGTAAAAATGCACTCAGTGTAGTATTAGTATGAACAATTTGACATAAGAGTTAAATCTCCCTGGGTTATTTAAAGGTTTAACTGGTAGGTTATTTATCTAGTAGGACAGACTGCTGTGGTATCAGCCAAGAAATAATACTATTCACATCCAGTATTATGTTTATTGGGTAAGGAAAGAAAGCGACCAGAATAAGTTAATGGAAATCACATGTTTATAATTATAGGATGTGGATGCACAAACCCATATGACATTACAATGCAATTTCTTCATCAAGAGTTTCACCATTACAGACCTAAATAAATACCTCTCTGGCAATAGTCAAAAATGACGAGGGTGGAAACAATTCATCAATGGCCTATGTTCCGAAAGGAACACAAAGGCCTAAGTAAGTAAGTAAGTAATAGTCAAAAATACCCAAAAAACCACCGGCCTAACCCCGGTGTCCATACCTGTGGTCTCTCTGTCTGAACCCGTCTCATGCACCCGGAGCCATAGATGACCGTATTCTCAGGGATGACCTCACACGTGTTGACCTGACAGAAGGCTCCAATGATGCAGCCACTGGTGAGGATCACATTCCTACCAACGTCAGCTGGAAAGACATATATCCAATATCAGTTGGATACAGTGAGTAATTAGAAACACTTCTTCTCTGCAGATGCAGCTCTCACTACACATATACTTGAAGTAAACATCCCACCTTTTGATTCTATGACATTGTTGTCCCCAATCTTCAGGGCTTGTGATACTGTAAATTGTCAGTTAAGGCAAATTGTGGTTTTGGTTGTCGAGTAACAACAGATTAGTAAAACATGGAATCACTTGATTTGAAAAGGATACCACAGCCAACTTCAAATACATTGTTGATGCCAATGGTCATCGTCTTTGGTTCCACTTCAGAATCTGGTGTGATGTTTTCTGGGTAACTGTAGAGTATCACAAATAGGATTACAGCTATCATGAGACAAGTAAGGCTCAGATTATGAAATTAACAGGTATTTGCCAGGGTGGTAAACAGTATATGTATTAATAATGTACAGGGAAACTTCAAATACCTATTGATAATCAGGGCTTGCTCCTCGATCAAATTGCCTTCGCCAATCACTATGGGTCCTGCTTCGGCGATGATACGAGCCTTTGGATGGACCACTGTTCTGGGACCTGAGGCAGCAGAGAGAATATATTAGGTATAATTGGCACACGACTGCATGCATTTAGCAAAGCAAACAAATCGCAGAACTCTGATCCGCTTACGTGTAATATACATAACATAAACCTTCACTCGGCTCAGTTTACTGGGCAAGGGGTGGAAAACTCTTACCGATGGTGACATCTCCTCTGATTTCACTTTCAACACAAACCACTGCTCCAGCGGCTATTTTGACACTGTAAAATAGGAGAAAAACAGAGACAAGTATGGATATGTTAGCTAACACTTTTAGCTAGCCACTTCGGTAAGCCCATGGGTAAGACGCCCAAACCAGTAACGTGGCTTTTTTTTCTTTTTTTACTGTCGCTACTTGGTCATGTTTTCAAACTGTGTAATTATTCAACGACACGATTCAAAGTCATTTTCTAGATAATATTTGTTATTACCTTTTCTGGGCGTTTGGTTTGTCTGCCATTGTAATAACTAAACTCCGTTGAGGAGGCAACGGACGATACACTCGGTTATCGATTTAGAATCCTTCCCTTTGCAGCATGCGCATGCGCCACAGCCCCCCCCCCGACTCCACCATCCTCACACCATGCACGCCGGTTTTTCCCAGTGGCCACCCGTGGTACTGCAACAAAAAATCCCATGCGGCTCAAAAAGCTTTTTACCCATAGACCGCAATAGTAAAAAAAACAAAAAGTATTGCCAGTCATCAGATGAGGGAGAGCTTTATTCACTCAACAAACTCAACAAAACATTTTGTGCCTATGGGTTAGGAGGATTGCTCGAAAGAAACATCCTTATTTCTTCATCAGAAAGATATTGTCAAGACATAATAAAGCGCATCAATAACCAATCAAAGATGACTATCGAAGGCCTCAGAGGTGCACCTGCCTTTGGAATCGCCTCCATTGTTCAGGGATCTGGAGGTTATCCTCACTTTTGTTTCACAGACCTAAATGCTGCCTTCTGATGAAAGACTTGATGGTCTCCAATTCTACCTGATGAGAATCTGTTTGAACCAGCTCGGAGTGAGTCATGTTCTCCATTACAGAGAATGTGCATAACTCCCAAAATAACAGAAAAAATTTCATTTTCCAAAGCCTGAGTGTTTCTCTCTCCTCTCATGTTTCCTCGGTCAGTGCCAGTGCCCAGGTGCTGGAGCAGACTGCAGAACCTCGGTAATGCTGTGGACAAACTCAAGGTGTCAGCTTCAGATTCACATTTCTTGTACTTAACAAGTCAATAAGATGACATGTGCACAACTAACATTCGTAAACCTGTGTTTCAGGGAGAGGTAGCTGAACACGTAGTCTCCTACCAGCCCAGAACAAAAACTTACTGACTTTGCCATGTTCCCCGTCTCCTCCTTGTCAAGGTAAAAGCCTCCACTGCTATAATGTAACAGGTTAAGGTTTTCCATTCAGAATTTTCTGTCACTTTAATAATTAAATATAATTATAGTATTAAAAAATATATAAAGAGTATGTGTGATGGAGTACGGTGATGGTAGGTCGTGTTTCCATTCCATGCAGCCGTGGACAGGAACAAGTCCACCGCCTCGTCCTATCGCAGCAGCAGCTGCAGCAAGTGCACTCCCTCCTCATTTTGTAAGATGATGGCACATGAAGAAAAGGCTCCTCCCCCCCCCATCCCCCCATTTTCAGTATCCATATAAAGACATGACATTGACATGCTAACTACAGATGTAATTACCAATGTGCAAGTTTATTAAGTAGATATACATCACTGCAGCAATACACAATATTCTTGATATGTGATGGACATGAGAAATGAAAAGCAGCAGTAATTTACCACTTAAGTATGAAAATATGACAATGACAGTCATCCTGAATTCTTACTCGAACTTAAACACACCATCTTACACATTGTAAATGTAGACTTAAAAGATCTAACATTTCAAAAAAATCAAACATATAATAACATACATAGCATGCCAACTTCTAAGAAATTATAAATCTCTAAGGACAACTAACTTAAGTGCATAAAATCTGCGTGAGCTTGTCAGTGGGAGGCTCACTGCTTCCTCCTGGTTACAGTAACTTGAGTTTGAACACAGACATTTAACTGTATCTGATGCAGGAGATAAGTAAAAACCCCATGAGAGACACTGTCTGGTCTGAATTAAAACATTTCAGTAGTATTGTCCATTATGTGAGTATTGGTTGACCCTGTGATGGGTGTACGGAGTATAATGATATCTGCTGCGTCGGCTCCTCATCACCTGCTGATGATGGTTCTCATTGTAGGGCTCATAGTGCAGAGTTTGGAAACGGAAACCTGCACAACAAACATAAAGTGTCAACACGCTCTGCAGTGGATATTTGTTTATTTCGAGCATGTCAATTGAATCATCATCGTCACACTTCATCTTAGTTCAAATAATACAATACACATGGCCGAAAGGGAAAGCCCCCCCCCCTCAACACATATAAGAACCATTCATACTAAAAAGCCTCCACATCAGAGTTGTCCACTTACTGTTTCCATCATGTCCATGTTTATTCTTGTGTCTGCGTTGAGGAGGTGGAAGGAGGGCAGGTCTGTCTCTAGTGTCCTGTTCATGCCAAACCTGCTGTGGGTGTTGGTTCTCGAAGCTCAAGTAGTTACAAGAGAGTGTGTCCCTGGAGAACTCCTCCTGGTAGTTGTAGTTTCTCCTGGGCAGCTGCCTCTCTGTGAAATCCAGAGCAGGGTGGAGGGAGAGAGAGGCAGGGATCAGAGGGGAGTTGTGTCATTTTATCTCATTCTGATCACTTTGTTGTGCACAGGGACCTCACAAAACATGTTTGGTTCCAAGTGTCATATTTCAAAACACCTTGGGAAATGTTATTCTTATTTAGCACTAATAATATTCTTCTGGGCTCTATGAATGTCTGATAAGAGGTCAAAGTTCAAGGTCACAGTGACTCATTTGGACTCAAGGATGAACATATTCCAATTTAGTGTCAATGGTCACTGACCACCCTGAACATTATTCTGCTCATAGATCACAAATTCATTCACATTCACAAACAGACATGAACACAATACAAAAACATGTGTTTTGAACCTCACCCATGTTGAAAAAGTAGTCGGCAGGAGGAGAGTAGTGGTATTTGGTACCCTGCACTTGATGCCCTCCTGAAAAAGCAGAAAGAATCAGATGACTACAAGTTTCACTATTTTAATGTGATTTCTGGTCTAACACTGATTCTCTTGCAAGTTCATTTCACTTAAAAGCCCAAACCTGGGTCTAAAGATTTTAAAACAAAATTCTCATTCAACTGAGAACAACTATTCAAACTGATGTCTGTGATTTTCTAAATATCATCTGATAAACAACCACCAGATTATTTCAAACTGATGTCACTAATTATTCATGAGGAGGCTGACTTTCAGTGATCATGCTGTCCAATGTGATGGACATAGTGTACACAATTCAAATAGTTGAGTTGTGCTACAACTGCATTTTCCAAACAAACATATCCTAACATTTGTTAGCTTTAAGAGGCTCCTGGTTGGTGTCATTGGCTCGTCCTATTTTAATGAAATAATCCTGTTGACCACATCAGCACCACCTCCTGATGTCTCACCTGCAGGCTTGGTTGCATTCACATGGGCTGGCTGTGGAACAGTATTTTCTGTCAAAGAACAAACTTGTGTTACCACAAACTCAATAAAATACATTAATTTAAAAACCCCAACACCCAGACCATGAAGTCTGGGGCGACCCCGTAACTGAGTGACTAGGATGAATACCACATTGACACAAATACTCTTGAGTAATCAGAACCCTGTTCAACTCTGAACCGGCCAGACTGCTGCATCTTTGTCAATCTACACTGTCCTGTTAAATAAAGGCAGAAAAAGCCAAAAGGAAATTACTCAAACATCATGGTAGGTGTCAGAGTCATTCGTCTAACCAACAAGTCCCGTCTCCAAGGGGAAGCATATGGTTTTGTGTGTGTGTGTGTGTGTCTCCTCCTCACCAGCAGCCTTCAGTGGACAGGGCATGTCGACGCCCCAGGCCTGTGCAACGTGCTGCAACAGCAGAGAGGTGATCTTGCGATGGGCAATGGCGTTCCAGTGGACTCCGTCATTTGTGCGATGCTGCAGGGAGAAGCGGAACTGATAGTGCAGGTCCAGCACGTCCATCCCATGGATGTCAGCCAGAGTCCCACTGTAATAGTTCCCTTCTATGACATCGTACCGCAGCTGGGGAGCCATGTGCTGGATCTGAGTTGTAGTATCAAATAGAGGTCAGAGCATTAAAGACCAACTATGAAAGTCTGGTCACTTTTCCTCTGTTTTGCTAACCCTCTGCCTGGCCATGTGTATTTGTAATGAAGCCAGTGAGAAATCACTCCATGGAGCGGTGGATAACGTTATTTAACAACGTGTTTATTTGTGTAGTCTTTACTTAAAGGATTGCGTGTTACAGAACGTGTTTGAGTCGCAGTGAGCTGAGACAATGTACTGTCATCAACTCTCACTATTCTGTCCTACTCTCCCCTCTGCTATATTATTTTGTATGCAGGTATTAGAAAAGAATACAAACTAGTATTTCCTGTATGAGCGGGTCAATCCCACTGCTCTCAAGGCAGCTGGACACAGGTCAAAGTTCAAAGACAACCTCCTACAGTCTCAATGAAGCAGCTCAGTCTGAATGGAACAAACACCTGTTTGAATTCACACTCACATGTATCAGTATTTTGGTGGGACATGTACAGCCTGTACAATCAGTAGTAAAATAAAATCTTGTAATTTAATAAATCTGTGATGACACTCAACCTGGTGAGGAGTCAACCTGTTGTCTGTTGTGCTGCTGACAGGACAGCTGGTCTCAGGACAGTGATAATGCTCCATGTCACCTACCACTACAATTGATGCAGGAATGTTAAGTCTAAGAAAGAGGGAGGAACAACTGTGCACCAAACTGACCCAAAACACTCAATGTCTACTTGATGAGCATGTACCTCAGGGACAAGGAACCCTCCTTTGATCCTCTCCCCCAGTGGCATCGTCATGTTCCAGATCACGAGCGTTTCTTCTGGCAAAACCGATTTAAGCTCAGCAAAGAACTTGTCCAGGTTCTGCTTATAGTCACTGAGCCAGGATGAGTTATACCTTTGAATCAGAGAAAAATAAAAAATTACTCAGCACAAAAAAATCAAAATGAGATGTAATTTCAATGTAAGTGACAATTTACACTGGGGGACATGTTAGACCAACAGCTTCAGCTGCTTCTCGTAGTTTAGATAGACTTAATACATAACAGTGTGTCTCCATCACTGCTCCCTCTCTTAAATAGAGTGCCGAAGCGGAAGCAGGAAGTAAAGTCGCCATGGGACCTCATTTTAGAAAAAATCTAAACAAACTGCTGATTTCCCGGCATGAAACGCGACGTTTTAAATAGGTAGAGGTCATATTTTTTCTCATGGCATAATTCAATTGGATCACAAAATTTTGACTCCCAAGATTTTTTCCAAATTGAGGTCCCATGGCAACAGTTACTTCCTGCTTCCACTTCCGCTCTCTATCCACCTTTTTCCGAACGTCAAAAAACGTGCCTGTTTTGCTCTTCCGGTGGAATTTTATGTTTACGTTTCCATGGTTTCTGTAGTCGCGGTAAATGCATGTATTTCTTTTTTTTTTCTTCTTCAATGAACATCTGTAAAACGCATGTATCATCACACCAGCTTTTAACAGTGGATATCACACAAATTGACATCCGTGTTAAAAGCCAGCATTAATAGATCCATGCGTTTACTGCAACTATGACAACGACTGAAAACCTTGGAAACGTAAACGTACAATTCCACCAAACCGGCAAAACTGGCTTCCGGTTTTGCCCATAGCGTTCTAAAGAAACTTGTGGATATGTCAGAATAAACCAAGCATCAACTGTCTGAGATCTGATGCAGAGCAACGACCAGCTCTACAGTTGTAGAGAAGTCCACCTCCACTCACTCCTGTCAGCCGTTTCATCAAGACATGGGTGAGGAAGAAATTTGATCTCAACAAGCACCAACAAAGTTTTGCCAATATTAGCACACCTATGGTCCATGAACTTGCTCAGCTAGTTCACCCTCCATGACTTACAAAGTCAGATGCAGTTCTATATCATGCTTTTATCTTACTGAAACTAGTTGGTGAACTCTGGACATGTACATGAGAATATATATTTTATTTCACTGTGGTTTATTCTATTGATTTGTATCAACTTCAAGGAGGGAAAACAGGAATTGTAGCAGGACTCTCTGGCCTCACCATTTTAAGTTAGAGTACAGTGGCTGCTTATGCTCTGTCAAATAAACATCAAGATAATCACTGTTAACACCATTAATGGCTGTCGTTTTGTTTAACCACCTGGAAATATCCCAGACACAGGAGTTGGCGATCACAATGTCTGGTTTTAGTCCATGGCGGAAGTCTTCAATGATGCTCCTCATGTACGCGGAGAAAGCGCGTGTGATGAAGTAAAAACGGACCAGGTGATGGGGTGACTGGTACTGTCGGACTTCCGTGTACTGGGTGCCATTGTGCAGGGTGTTGAGGCACCCTCCCTCCACCAGACAGTCCTGCTCGAAACTAATCTCCCCCTGAAAAAAACAACAATATACAGAATGTTTCAGTGGAGATGGTAGGACCAAAAACGAAAAAGGACACACGAGTCATCTATTCAGAGAAGAAAGAAACCACAGAATTTTATTTTTAACTGAAATTAATGGCCAAGAACAAGGATGGGAAAAGGAGGGACAAAGTCGCAATCTTTAAAAAAAAAAAAAATACTCTAATTTTAAATGATGTTGTCATACTGGGCTCTTCATGATTCGAGATTGAAAGGGTGACAACAGTTAAAAAAACATTCATGTCATGATCTACTTGCCTTTGTTTTCAGTTGTTTCAGGGACAGATATTTCTCCTTCTGGAGGAGGAGGACAAGGTCCTTGTAGACTGCCCGCTGGACTGAGGAGGAGACACACAGAGACCCATGTTCATGTTCACAGACAGTCGCAAGACTTGTACAGACTCTATTCAAGCTCACTATACAACACTAAATTAATAACAAAATGTACACCTTAAAACTAAACTGCCCATTAATTTCAGATAAAGAGGAACCATTCACGAACTTTTCTCTGTATACCTGTTCAAATACTGTGTAAATGGCAGGGTGTTTGTCAACTGTTACTTACTTGAATCTCCCAGCACCACGACAAACTTGTTGTGGAGCAGCTTCTGGGCCTGCTGCTGGCTGACACACCGCATCGTCTCCCTCTGTTAATCACAAGGACACTGTCTTCATCTACTGTTACAGTGAAGTTCCCGCCATTAGAATCAAGGAGGGCCAACGATGGTCATGCATGGCCGGGGAGCATACGTCAGTCCGACTGCCCCAAAGTCGACAGCTCATTTCTCCGACTACCAATTCTACAGCGTTGAGGTTAGGTTTAGGGTAAGGTTAAGGGTTAGGGCTACTTAAGTCGGAGAAATGGGAGGTCGGACTAATAGACACAAAAATAAAGAAATGTATGGTCGGAGAAATGGCAGTCGGGCAGACGTATGGTCGGAGAAATGGGTAGTCGGACAGACGCCACGCGCCCGCATGGCCGATACATTTAAATGCACAAGTTCCCTCACATATGCATTAGCATGATAATAACCTCAATTAGCCATAGTGCTGAAGCATATTTACAAATATACTTACCATTGTTGAATTTATTTGAGAGGTGTTTCCTTATCTCCCAGAAGAAGCTGCTACAGACTCCTTTTTCCGCTTGTTAGCTTGTTTCTATTCAAATATAGGCTAATGTTAGCTAAATGAGCTTGGGCCGAGCTTCCAAACCCAAACAATATCCACGCCAAGTTACACTCCGACTCGTTTGTAAAGTTGCTTTTACAACTCAGTCGGCTTTTACATTATTTTTTCCCGGATTTGTCACTAAAGTAGGAGTTGTAACTTACCACAGTTGGTTTCTTCGACACACTCAGGTTTGTTTCCTCGTGGACGCTCTCCTCTGTCTCTCTCTGACGAGTGACGGACGGCGGGAATTTCGGGCGCGTTTTAGCGTCTGGTTCCGAGCAACATGGCGGATGACTGCCTTCCTGTGACGTCATATAGACCACACCTGATTTGACTTTTCCTACCCCCTAACATTAAAATTTTCTTTTCATTTCATTCATGAATATATATTGGTTTGACTTTATGTTGTTTTGTTTGTTCCTTTGGTGTGTACATGAATAAAATAAAAATCTCCCTAAATTTTCCTCTGGATCAGGGTCTGTAGTGATTTAATTCATCTCCAGCTACTAAGCTCAGCAGCAGTTATAGATGGCGAAGAATTAATTTTTTAGGATTAAGTATTTGATTGCTCTATTAAGTTAAGAGATGAACACCCATATTTCCTCATCAGAAAGATATTGTCAAGACATTAGGATGTAAAGGAAGTTTGAGAGATGGGAATAACTGGACACCAAATTTTTTTTTAAAAAAGGAAAAAGAAAGAAAAAAAAAGTTAAAAGAACAATATCCCAGTTGCTTTCAGAAAATCATGTTTAATTCAAGGCTATAAACGAGAAAAGAACATCTCCTTCATACACTCAACGCTGTTTCATACAAAACAACGCTCATCTTATGCTTTTTACTTTCAGTAGGAGTCACTGTCCTCATCATAATCCATCGCTTGAACTTTTTTCTTCTCCTCCTCCTCTTTTCCTTCTCTTGTTCCTCCTCCTCTTCATCCATATCCATCTTCCTGGTGAAACTCCTGGTATATCCCACTCAGAGCTTTTGCCACTTCTAGAAACACTTTGAGATTTCCTATCACCTCCTTGTCTTCATCCATACTTGTGACTGTAGGGACAGAAAGGGAAACACAAAAGAAGGAATATGACTGTCAGAAAACTCCATAATTATAGTTGTTCAATTAAGTGGCATACAACACACTCAAAGTTTTTACTTTTTGTATGATCACAAAAAAAGACAGTCTCCTACCAGCCTGGAGCAAAGGCTTCCTCTGACTTTGCCACGTTCCCCGTTTCCTCCTTTGTCAAGGTAAAAGCTTCCACTGCTATGATGTAACAGAAAAAATTCTGAATGGAAAATCTTAACCTATCACTTTAATAATTAGATATAATATAAAAAGTTAAAAAATATATATATATATAAAAAGCATATGTGTGCATACCTGGTGTTTCCCAGGCCAAGGAAGAGAAGCAAGGAGGAACGGTGCTGGTTGGTCGTGTTTCCATTCCATGCAGCCGTGGACAGGAACAAGTCCACCGCCTCGTCCAGTATGTGAGTATTGGTTGACACTGTGATGGGTGTATGGTGCGTAGTGGTATCTGCTGCGTCGGCTCCTCATCACCTGCTGATTGTGAGGAAGTGGAAGGAGGGCAGGTCTGGCTCTAGTGTCCTGTTCATACCACATCTGCTGTGGGTGTTGGTTCTCGAACCCTGCTGTGGGTGTTGGTTCTCGAACCTCAAGTAGTTATAAGAGAGTGTGTCCCTGGAGAACTCCTCCTGGTAGTTGTAGTTTCTCCTGGGCAGCTGCCTCTCTGTGAAATCCAGAGCAGGGTGGAGGGAGAGAGAGGCAGGGATCAGAGGGGAGTTGTGTCATTATGCCTCATTCTGATCACTTTGTTGTGCACAGGGACCTCACAAAACATGTTTGGTTCCGAGTGTCATATCTCAAAACACCTTGGGAAATGTTATTCTTATTTAGCACTAATAATATTCTTCTGGGCTCTATGAATGTCTGATAAGAGGTCAAAGTTCAAGGTCACAGTGACTCATTTGGACTGAAGGATGAACATATTCCAATTCAGTGTCAATGATCACAAATTCATTCACATTCACAAACAGACATGAACACAATACAAAAACATGTGTTTTGAACCTCACCCATGTTGAAAAAGTAGTTGGCAGGAGGAGAGTAGTGGTATTTGGTACCCTGCACTTGATGCCCTCCTGAAAAAGCAGAAAGAATCAGATGACTACAAGTTTCACTATTTTAATGTGATTTCTGGTCTAACACTGATTCTCTTGCAAGTTCATTTCACTTAAAAGCCCGAAGAAACTAAAGATGGACAAAACAAAATTCTCATTCAACTGAGAACAACAACCATAAACCTGGGTCTGGGGATTTTAATAATATGAAACGTTTACAATTCAAGCACTTATGTCAATTACTGTGATTTTCTAAATATCATCTGATAAACAACCACCAGATTATTTCTTGAAACTCACTAAAACCCTCACTAATTATTCATGAGGAGGCTGACTTTCAGTGATCATGCTGATGGACATAGTGTACACAATTCAAATTGTTGAGTTATGCTACAACTGCATTTTCCAAACAAACATATCCTAGCATTTGTTAGCTTTAAGAGGCTCCTGGTTGGTGTCATTGGCTCGTCCTATTGAAATAATCCTGTTGACCACATCACCACCACCTCCTGATGTCTCACCTGCAGGCTTGGTTGCATTCACATGGGCTGGCTGTGGAACAGTATTTTCTGTCAAAGAACAAACTTGTGTTACCACAAAATCAATAAAATACATTCATTCAAAAATCCCAACACCCAGACCATGAAGTCTGGGGCGACCCCGTAACTGAGTGACTAGGATGAATACCACATTGACACAAATACTCTTGAGTAATCAGAACCCTGTTCAACTCTGAACCGGCCAGACTGCTGCATCTTTCTGTATCTTTGTCAATCTACATTGTCCTGTTAGATAAAGGCAGAAAAAGCCAAAAGGAAATTACTCAAACATCATGATAGGTGTCAGAGTCATTCGTCTAACCAACAAGGCCCGTCTCCAAGGGAAAGCATATGGTTTTGTGTGTGTGTGTGTCTCCTCCTCACCAGCAGCCTTCAGTGGACAGGGCATGTCGACGCCCCAGGCCTGTGCAACGTGTTGCAACAGCAGAGAGGTGATCTTGCGATGGGCGATGGTGTTCCAGTGGACTCCATCATTTGTGCGATGCTGCAGGGAGAAGTTTTAACAAAATAAAAGCGGACCAGGTGATGGGGTGACTGGTACTGTCGGACTTCTGTGTACTGGGTGCCATTGTGCAGGGTGTTGAGGCACCCTCCCTCAACCAGACAGTCCTGCTCAAAACTAATCTCCCCCTGAAAAAAACAACAATATACAGTATGTTTCAGTGGAGATGGTAGGACCAAAAACGAAAAAGGACACACGAGCCATCTATTCAGAGAAGAAAGAAACCACAGAATTTTATTTTTAACTGAAATTAATGGCCAAGAACAAGGATGGGAAAAGGAGGGACAAAGTCACAATCTTTAAAATAAATAAATACTCCAATTTTAAATGACGTTGTCATACTGGGCTCTTCACGATTAGAGATTGAAATGGTGACAACAGTTAAAAAAACATTCATGTCATGATCTACTTGCCTTTGTTTTCAGTTGTTTCAGGGACAGATATTTCTCCTTCTGGAGGAGGAGGACAAGGTCCTTGTAGACTGCCCGCTGGACTGAGGAGGAGACACACAGAGACCCATGTTCATGTTCACAGACAGTCGCAAGACTTGTACAGACTCTATTCAAGCTCACTATACAACACTAAATTAATAACAAAATGTACACCTTAACACTAAACTGCCCATTAATTTCAGATAAAGAGGAACCATTCACGAACTTTTCTCTGTATACCTGCTCAAATACTGTGTAAATGGCAGGGTGTTTGTCAACTGTTACTTACTTGAGTCTCCCAGCACCACGACAAACTTGTTGTGGAGCAGCTTCTGGGCCTGCTGCTGGCTGACACACCGCATCGTCTCCCTCTGTTAATCACAAGGACACTGTCTTCATCTACTGTTAAGTGAAGTTCCCGCCATTAGAATCAAGGAGGGCCAACGATGAGGCCACACGGTCATGCATGGCCGGGGAGCATACGTCAGTCCGACTGCCCGAAAGTCGACAGCTCATTTCTCCGACTACCAATTCTACAGCGTTGAGGTTAGGTTTAGGGTAAGGTTAAGGGTTAGGGCTACTTAAAGGGATAGTTCGGGTCTTTTGATATGAATCTATATGGCTTCCCCATCACTAGTTACATGCTGTGACAGCGACTTTTCCCGGACCGCGTCCCGTGAGCGGAGTTCCGGCCCGGTTTCGGTGCTGACGAATGTAGTCCGGCTAGTTGGCTGGGGTCACGAAAGTAAAGCGTTTTGCTTCTCAAAACAATATGCGTTCAAAAGAGTGATACATTTGCATCACAAAACCGTTGTCCAGGAAAAAGTCTGACCTCGCAATCGCTTGGCGCTATTTTCTCTCCCTCCATATCGCTGCGCGCTGCCGCCTGTAGACGCCTGTGCACGTTTCCATCAGCTGTTTCACTGAGTTTACTGCTCGGATAGTTCACATAAACTTATCTGACTATGACAGTTCATGGTGGAAGATCAGACCTACAAACATACACAGACAGACAGCGTGCATCACCTGCAGTACCGTACGGTGCTGCTGAAAAAAAAAGAACGGTACTCTCCAGCCAGCTGAAGCAGCAAACCTGCAGCTGTCAGAGGAGCCTCGCTCTCTCTTCAGTCGGTGTTTGGCTGCACTTCGTTTAAAATAGTTCAACGTGTGAAGATCTATAACCGCCATCTGAACAGCGGTCAGCTGAGCCAGAGCACAGTGGACACGGCTGCTGTGTATAACGGCAAGAAAAAAAAGTCGTCCTGATTGTCTGTGTACATTTGTCGGACTGAATCACGGACTGCGCTGCATTACTGATCATCACCCGGTCACCCTGTCTGTCACAGCTACAACTGTGGGTCTAACTTCAGCTTGTCGCTTCCCTGTCCCTGCTCTCTCTGTGTGTGTGTCTGCCTGTTTTAACTCCATCTGACGAGGTTCAGCATCACAGCCTATATTCAGGTTCATAATGGTCTCCATTTGGCTCTGTGCTAAAACAAGGGATGGCTTCATCACTTGTGTCATAATCAGATAGCCTATGTTTATGTGAACTATCCGAGCAGTAAACTCAGTGAAACAGCTGATGGAAACGTGCACAGGCGTCTAGGCGGCAGCGCGCAGCGATATGGAGGGAGAGAAAATAGCGCCAAGCGATTGCGAGGTCAGACTTTTTCCTGGACAACGGTTTTGTGATGCAAATGAATCACTCTTTTGAACGCATATTGTTTTGAGAAGCAAAACGCTTTACTTTCGTGACCCCAGCCAACTAGCCGGACTACATTCGTCAGCACCGAAACCGGGCCGGAACTCCGCTCACGGGACGCGGTCCGGGAAAAGTCGCTGTCACAGCATGTAACTAGTGATGGGGAAGCCATATAGATTCATATCAAAAGACCCGAACTATCCCTTTAAGTCGGAGAAATGGGAGGTCGGACTAATAGACACAAAAATAAAGAAATGTATGGTCGGAGAAATGGCAGTCGGGCAGACGTATGGTCGGAGAAATGGGTAGTCGGACAGACGCCACGCGCCCGCATGGCCGATACATTTAAATGCACAAGTTCCTTCACTTAACTTGCATTAGCATGATAATAACCTCAATTGGCCATAGTGCTGAAGCATATTTACAAATATACTTACCATTGTTGAATTTATTTGAGAAGTGTTTCCTTATCTCCCAGAAGAAGCTGCTACAGACTACTTTTTCCACTTGTTAGCTTGTTTCTTTCACTAATGTTAGCTAAATGAGCTTGGGCCGAGCTTCCAAACCCAAACAATATCCACGCCAAGTTACACTCCGACTCGTTTGTAAAGTTGCTTTTACAACTCAGTTCGCTTTTAAATTATTTTTTTCCCGGATTTGTCACTAAAGTAGGAGTTGTAACTTACCACAGTTGGTTTCTTCGACACACTCAGGTTTGTTTCCTCTCTCTCTGACGAGTGACGGACGGCGGGAATCTCGGGCGCGTTTTAGCGTCTGGTTCCGAGCAACATGGCGGACTGCCTTCCTGTGACGTCATATAGACCACACCTGATTTGACTTTTCCTACCCCCTAAAATTAAAATTTTCATTTCATTCATGAATATATATTGCTTTGACTTTTTTGTTTATGTTGTTTTGTTTGTTCCTTTGGTGTGTATATAATATATATATATATATATTGCCTCATTTTTTAGTAACAGTTTTAAATGCAAATTGATTTCTTTTAGTGATCATTTTACCAGTTTTGAATTGCAGCTTTTCACGATAAATATACCATCTGTTGTTCTAATTGCTGTGGTTTACCGTCCACCAAAGTACAACGATAAGTTTATTTTGGAGTTTGCTGACTTCTTATCCAGATTTATTTTACAATATGAGAAGATATTGATCGTTGGTGATTTTAATATTCATGTTTGTTGTAATGACAAACCTCTGGCTAAAGACTTTTTAAATGTCATTGAGTCTTTTGACCTCATACAGTTTGTTTCTGGACCAACACATCAGCACGGACACACTTTAGATCTGGTTCTAGGCTATGGGTTGTCTGTGTCAATTAATGAAATTTCTGTCCTGCCATTTCTAGATCACTCAGTGTTACTTTTTGATATTATGATTCCTAATCTATTCTCTTCTCAAAAAACATCCCCAAATATGAGGCTGTCTCGTTATATAGGACCTGGGGCCCTGAGTGATCTTAATCTTAGACTGCCGTCAACAGTTGACTCAGCTTTCGCCAAATCCATCTCAGTGGATAGTCTCACTGAAAATTTTAATAATGCACTCCGGGGATTGTTAGATCTGGTGGCACCAGCAAAATCTCGGAAGTGCTCTCAGAAAAACCCCATGCCCTGGCTAAATGATGATTTGTTAAGTCTTAGGAAAAGCTGCAGAAAACAGGAACGCCTGTGGCGCCATTCTAAAATGGAGGGCCATTTTCAAACATGGAAAGACTGCCTGACCACCTACCAGTCCAGAATGTCTGCTGCGAAGGCAGCGTACTACTCTAATCTGATTTTAAATAATAAACACAACCCAAGGCTTTTATTTGACACTGTTTCTAAGCTGACACAAGATCGACAGCTATTCATCAGCACTGACCTCTCAGCACAGGATTTTATGGATTATTTTAATAACAGAGTGGAGGACATCAGATCCAGAGTAACCCATTCTCTTGCTGGGGGATCAGACTCTGCTGTCATTATATGTAACTCTGTAAAACAAGTTTTCTCCACTTTCGAACCCACCTCTTTTGCCACGCTAACTAAGATTGCTATGGCTGCAAGAAGCACGACCTGCCCTCTTGATTCTCTTCCGGCATGGGTTGTAAAGGAGCTTTGGTCAACGTTAGGTTTATATATTTTAGACATCCTTAACCTCTCGCTAGCCACCGGAGTGTTTCCATCATGCTTTAAGACAGCTGTGGTTAAACCCTTATTAAAGAAACCAAATCTCGATGCAAACTCCTTATCTAATTATAGACCAGTCTCAAATCTAGCTTTTTTGTCCAAAGTCTTTGAGAAAGTGGTCTCACACCAACTTCTACAGTTCCTGTCTTCAAATGATCTATTCGAACCATTACAGTCTGCTTTTCGTGCTAATCACTCAACAGAAACAGCACTCACAAAAGTGGTAAACGATTTATTATTGACCCTAGATTCAGACACAACATCTGTTTTGCTATTGTTAGACCTAAGCGCTGCGTTTGATACTGTAGATCACATTATACTTCTGGACAGGCTCGAAAACTATTTTGGCATCTCAGGTCAAGTTCTTAAATGGTTAAGATCTTACTTGTCAGATCGATCTCAATGTGTTCTCTATAACGATACGTTCTCTGAATCTTGCCCTGTTAGGTATGGGGTTCCTCAAGGCTCTGTCCTTGGTCCATTACTGTTTTCATTGTACCTGGCACCATTAGGTCTGATAATGCGTTCTTTTGGAATTGTTTTTCATTGTTATGCCGATGATTTGCAAATATATATGCCAGTTGTTGCAGAAAATGGGTCCTGCTCTGATAAACTTACAGCCTGTTTGGCCACTGTGAGGACCTGGCTATCAACGAATTTTCTGCTGCTTAATGCAGCTAAAACTGAAATGATAGCTATTGGACCAGCAAAGCTATGCCATCGGTTCGATCACTTTACTGTATCTCTGGATGAATGTGTTATTCACTGCAAGGATAAGGTAAAAAATCTTGGAGTGCTCTTCGATCAAACCCTTTCTTTTGAGTCACATGTAAGGGAGGTGACCAAAGTAGCATTTTTTCACCTCAGAAAAATTGCTAAGATCAGATCAATCCTCTCTCTTAAAGACGCAGAGACTCTTATTCATGCCTTTGTCACTTCAAGGCTCGATTATTGTAATGTGCTTTTATCTGGGCTGCCCAAAAAGAGCTTTCGTGGTCTGCAGTTGGTCCAGAACGCAGCAGCCCGTCTGCTGACTGGACTATCCCGCTATGAACATGTTAGCCCTGTATTGGCCTCTCTCCATTGGCTCCCTGTTCAGGTCAGAGCCGATTTCAAGGTGCTGTTGTTGACCTACAAAATTGTAAATGGTCTTGCACCAATCTATATGTCAGACCTTGTTAATTCTTATGTACCTGTACGACCTTTGCGCTCCCAGGCGAGTGATTATCTGAGTGTCCCAAAAGTGAATAAAAAAACATCAGGTGAGCGGGCCTTTTCATTCCGCGCACCTACTCTGTGGAACAGTCTTCCCTTGGACATCAGGCAGTCATGTTCAGTTGAGGTCTTTAAAACCAAGCTTAAGACCCACTTGTATACTGTCACTTATGAGTAGGTGCTTTTGCCTTTTCTTTTCACTCATGTTTGAATTATTGTTTTATTGTTGTGTCTGTTTTTACATGTTTTTAAAATGTTCTGTACAGCACTTTGATGGAAAGTGCTCTATAAATAAAATTATTATTATTAAAATTATTATAAAATAAAAATCTCCCTAAATTTTCCTCTGGATCAGTGCCTGTAGTTATTTAATTCATCTCCAGCTACTGAGATAAGCAGTTTTAAATGGCGAAGAATTAAATTTTGCTGTTCGGATTAAAATAGACATGAAGTCATATTGGGCCAAAATATTGCCAGTCATCAGATGAGCCAGAACTTTATTCAGAGTAGGTCCTTAAACTCAACACATTTTGCTCTTATGGGGTTAGGATTAAGTATTTGATTGCTCTATTAAGTTAAGAGATGAACACCCATATTTCCTCATCAGAAAGATATTGTCAAGACATTAGGATGTAAAGGAAGTTTGAGAGATGGGAATAACTGGACACCAAATTTTTTTTTAAAAAAGGAAAAAGAAAGAAAAAAAAAGTTAAAAGAACAATATCCCAGTTGCTTTCAGAAAATCATGTTTAATTCGAGGCTATAAACGAGAAAAGAACATCTCCTTCATACACTCAACACTGTTTCATACAAAACACAATGCTCATCTTATGCTTTTTACTTTCAGTAGGAGTCACCGTCCTCATCATAATCCATCGCTTGAACTTTTTTCTTCTCTTTCTTTTCCTTCTCTTGTTCCTCCTCCTCTTCATCCATATCCATCTTCCTGGTGAAACTCCTGGTATATCTCACTCAGAGCTTTTGCCGCTGCTAGAGACACTGAGATTTCCTATCACCTCCTTGTCTTCATCCATACTTGTGACTGTAAGGACAGAAAGGGAAACACAAAAGAAGGAATATGACTGTCAGAAACTCCATAATTATAGTTGTTCAATTAAGTGGCATACAACACACTCAAAGTTTTTACTTTTTGTATGATCACAAAAAAAAAAACAGTCTCCTACCAGCCTGGAGCAAAGGCTTCCTCTGACTTTGCCACATTCCCCGTTTCCTCCTTTGTCAAGGTAAAAGCTTCCACTGCTATGATGTAACAGGTTAAGATTTTCCATTCAGAATTTTTTCTATCACTTTAATAATTAGATATAATATAAAAAGTAAAAAATATATATATATAAAAAGCGTATGTATGCATACCTGGTGTTTCCCAGGCCAAGGAAGAGAAGCAAGGAGGAACGGTGCTGGTTGGTCGTGTTTCCATTCCATGCAGCCGTGGACAGGAACAAGTCCACCGCCTCGTCCAGTATGTGAGTATTGGTTGACACTGTGATGGGTGTATGGTGCATAGTGGTATCTGATGCGTCGGCTCCTCATCACCTGCTGATTGTGAGGAAGTGGAAGGAGGGCAGGTCTGTGAGCTCTAGTGTCCTGTTCATACCACATCTGCTGTGGGTGTTGGTTCTCGAAGCTCAAGTAGTTATAAGAGAGTGTGTCCCTGGAGAACTCCTCCTGGTAGTTGTAGTTTCTCCTGGGCAGCTGCCTCTGTGAAATCCAGAGCAGGGTGGAGGGAGAGAGAGGCAGGGATCAGAGGGGAGTTGTGTCATTATGCCTCATTCTGATCACTTTGTTGTGCACAGGGACCTCACAAAACATGTTTGGTTCCAAGTGTCATATCTCAAAACACCTTGGGAAATGTTATTCTTATTTAGCACTAATAATATTCTTCTGGGCTTGTAACGCCGCATTATGTAATAATGACGCATTATGTAATAATGTAACAAATCTTCACGTCATTATGTAATAACGCCGCAATATGTAATAATCTGCCGCATTTTGTAATAAAAATCTTGAACGCAATATGTAATAAACTTTGCCGCATTTTGTAATAAGTTGTTACATTTTACATCACTTATTACATATTGCGGGTGTTACACTTTTTTATGAAAAAATGTAATAATTTGGTGCATTATGTAATAAACCACCAAAATGGATGTCTTAATTAGAAAAAACATTAACAATAATACGCGCTGCTCCTCCTCCCCGCTGAGCAGAGCGGTCTCCTCCGACAGCGCGTCCCACGCGGATGGTAACCGCTCCGCGTCTCTCCCTCCCCCCTTGCCCACCGACAATAATACGCCCGGGTCATGTTCGTCTGTGGAGGGATGACATGGACCACGGTCCGACTGGAGCTCCAGGCCGGGTCCAGCTCTGCTCCAGCAGCGGCAGGGGTGGCTGGGACCACCGCCCCCGGAGCCGCAGCTGGGGCGAGCTGGGGGGGGGGTCGAGCTGGGGGATTTCATCGGGCTGATGATGCTGGAAGTGATTTTGCCTCCATTTAAATTACTGAAAAATTATCATCTGCAAGCAGCAGCTGTAAAACGAGAACCAGTCCCAGAAGCTCCAGGCCCGGAGAACCAGAGAGGGGGTCCTGCCAGAGCGCTCCCCAAGAATGGTGCATCGCCGCCCGGGTAAAATACGTGAGGGAGAGGGCTGGATGATTTGACGCTTTTTTCAAAACTCCGATCTAAAATATCAGATTATACCACTTTCCCTTGGTCGATTGAGGTCCAGTAAAAAGTATGATGGTCTTTTAACTCTCCTCTAGCCATAATATGATGTCATGTTTTTACACAGAGTCACGTGACCATGTGGGACTCATAGCTCATTATTATTATTATTATTTTTTATAATAATTTTTTTTATTTTACATACTCATCGCTCATTATTAATAATACTGCACAACTGAAAGGTGAGTTTGAGGGTCCTGTGTGCATGTGTAGGTGAGTGAGTGAGTGAGGTGGAGCATGCAGAGGAAGAAGTGAGAGCTGTCTGATAAAGTTTGTGTTATGTTGTTGTATATACGTTGGGTCGGACGCTACAATATCAATAAAAACATGTGCTTAACATAGACGTCGGACGCGAAACAGCCGCGGAGCTGAGCCAGTTTCCTTTAACAGATTGTGCCAGAAGTGCCAGAGCGCGCACCTCTGTGCCAGGCTCGTGTTCTGCAGCGATTTGTTTATTCATCTTAACAGAGCGCGAGCGAGATTTAACACACACATTCACACAGGCGACACACACATACGGGCTACACATGATACACATACCCACACACACACACATCTGAGGGGCCAAGGCACCTGTCTGACTTTAAGCATACCAGCATGCATGAATCATAATATGAATTAATTTCTAAAACCAGTAGGACGGTCAAATCTATCTATCTATCTATCTATCTATCCATCCATCCATCCATCCATCCATCCATCCATCCCACTGACCAGGTTGAGCACCCTGGGTTGAGCACCCTGGGTGCTCAACCTGGGTGCGCCCTGAGGAGCACGCCACCAGATGCGCTTTTCTCCGTGCCGCTCGGCAGGCGCCTCGGCCCAACCAGATGGGGGTCCGCCCGCTATTCAGACATCCCGCTATTCCGACATGTTTCTATTTAGACATGCCACTATTCCGACGTCTCTCTATCTAGACATACCGGTAATCCGACAGTTTTTGGTACCGCTATTCCGACACATCCTTTTTTTCTCTCTCTTTTTTTTTTTTTTTTACAGCTGCGATACCCAGTCGCGTCTCTCTCTTTTTTTCTTTTCAGCATGCCTATCACCAGGGAGTGATGTTCTTAATCTCAACAATTAAACTACTAAATCACACACAAAACTGACATGATAAACAAACAGAACTTTGTTGCAGTTTGTTTGTCTAGTTAACCTGTCACCTTCAGCACCACGGACAGCGCCGCGGATGAGCCGCGGAGAAGCAGCAGCTGTGAGCGTCTGGGGCCTGGTGGCCAAAGTTGAAACATTGTTGCAATGACAAATTATAGATTATAATTTGTGGTTGCTGTTCCCTGCTGCTGAACATCGCATCGGATTTTTACATACAGGTCCTTTGTTTTCCTATTATATTGGTGTCAGGAGAGACTCTGTATTTTATCCCATACAAACACGGCTCTCTCTCTCTCTCTCTCTCTCTCTCTCTCTCTCTCTCTCTCTCTCTCTCTCTCTCTCTCTCTCTCTCTCTCTCTCTCTCTCTCTCTCTCTCTCTCTCTCTCTCTCTCTCTCTCTCTCTCTCTCTCTCTCTCTCTCTCTCTCTCTCTCTCTCTCTCTCTCTCTCTCTCTCTCTCTCTCTCTCTCAATTCAATTCAATTCAATTCAATTCAGCTTTATTGGCATGACTGTCACAAAGACTGTGTTGCCAAAGCATAAATATACAATGAAACAAAAGGATACACATCAAAATTATAAAAAGCTACAAAGTACATTGAATGAAAAACAGGGAGTAAATAAATAGAAAAGGAGTGGTGTGGGTGTGTAAAATAATAAACAATAAACAAAAAACAATAATAAGTGATCATGAGAATATTGATCGTATCTCGATGGACATCAGAGATGAATAAAATAAACAATATTACATTGAAACATTTCTTGTTGTGTGACATGCAGTGACATATTCTCCTGCCAGTTCTACAGTGGAGCTGTCGTCTCCCAGAAGGATTTGAATGATTTTGTCTTGTTGGAGGGTGAGGAAGTCTGGAATTTTTTCTTTAAATTTGGGAAATAATTTTTCTCTAATTTCTTTGTATTTGGGACAGTATGTGAGAAAGTGAGTTTCTGTCTCTACTTCTCCTGTTTCACAGTGGACACAGATTCTTTTTGTTCTTTCTAGCCATTCTTTTTTATGGCGACCAGTTTCAATGGCAAGATTATGGTCGCTAAGTCTGTATCTTGTGAGTGTTTGCCTTTTTTGGGGGTGTTTTATTTGGGTTAAGTAATGTGCCAATTTAAATTCTCTGTCCAGTAAATTATAACATTCTAATTTATTGATTGTTTGAGTTTCTGTTTTCCACTGTTTGCAATATTTTTGTTTATTATCTTTGTCAATTTGTTTTATTTGTGAGTTTGGAATTATTTTTGTAGTGTCATTTTGATTTGACACTCTGATTTCCTCATTTGTTCCATTCCAGGTATTTTCTGGGTTCAGACAGCTCCGCTGGTCCAGATAAGCTCTGTGCTGGTATGAGTCTAAATCAGACTCTATCAAGTGGTTCCAAAATTTGAGGGTTCTCTTTTTAATTTTAATTAAGAGGGGGAACTGGCCCAGCTCAGCTCTGCAGCCGTGGTTTGGGCAGTTTCTGTGGACTCTCAGTATGTTTTTACAAAATTCAAGATGCACTTTTTCAACAGGGTTTGAGTCCCAGTGCTCTTCTTTAATTAAGGGGCCCCAAACTTCACTCCCATATAGAAGAATTGGTTCTATGATACTTTGGAAAATTTTAAGCCAGATCTTGATGGGGGGGTTAAATTTGAATAAAACTTTTCGTATACTATAGTATGCTCTACGGGCTTTATCTGCCAGTGCACTCACAGCCTTAACAAAACGTCCAGAAGCAGTGATAGTCAGGCCAAGGTAGGTGTATTCCATGGTGTGACTCAGTGTTGTCTCTCCCAAATTGAATTGACACTTTTTAGCTTGTGATCTTGCTTTCTTTTGAAATACTACAATTTTTGTTTTATCAAGGTTTACTTTGATTGCCCAATTAATACAGTAATCATGGAGTATATCCAGATAATCTTGCATTCCTTGTTTGGTTTGCGATAGAAGTAGGAGGTCGTCTGCATAAAACAGACATTTGACTTCCTTCCCCTCTAATTCAAGTCCTGGGGTTGGGGAGTTTTCAAGTAATCTTGATAATTCATCAATATATACATTGAAAAGTGTCGGGGACATATTACAGCCTTGATGGACTCCGCGACACTGCTTGAAAAAATCTGTTCTTTTCTTTCCAATTTTTATGGCACACTCATTTTCTGAGTATTTGCATTTAATAAGATCATAAACTTTGCCTCCAATACCATTTTTGAGTAACTGATAGAAAAGACCATTGTGCCAAATCGAATCAAAAGCCTTCTTGAAATCTACAAAGCAAGCGTATATTTTCCCTTTATTTTTTTGATGTACGTGATTTTTGATTAGAGTATGCAGAGTAAATATATGATCTGTTGTTCTGTGTTTAGGTATGAAGCCAATTTGTGATTTGCTTAGTATATTGCTATCAGTCAGGTAGGACAGTATTCTTGAATTTAATATGCTACAAAACAATTTCCCTAAATTAGAATTCACACAAATGCCCCTATAATTATTAGGATTGAGGTTGTCTCCACTTTTAAAGATAGGAGTAATCAATCCTTGGTTCCAAATTGTGGGGTAGATTCCACTTTTTAACACTAAATTAAATAATTTGAGTATAGCCAATTTCAGTTTATTGCTACTGTGTTTCAACATTTCTGTCCTGATACCATCAATGCCACAAGCCTTTCCATTTTTAAGATTAATAAGTTTTTCTTGTAGTTCCTCAATTGTAATTAGACCATCCAAAGCATTTTGGTTGTCTTTTATTGCAATTTCTAATGATTTTATTTTGTCAATTGTGGATATTTGCTGTGTGTTTAAACCATCATTTTCTGGATTTAGATATAAATTTGAGAAGTAGTTTTTCCAAACATTTCCATTCTGGATTTTAATACTATCTTTATTTTTCGTTGAATAAAATTTTTTCCACAGGTTCCAAAAAGAATTTTGGTCTATTGCCTTTTCAATTTTAATTAATTCGTCTTCAGTATATTTGGCCTTTTTTTGGGTGATAATTTTCTTATATTGTTTAAGGGCTGTGTGGTATTCATGGCGCAGTTCTTGGTTTTCAGGATCGTTATGTTTCCTGTTTGACAGATTTCTGAGATGCTTTCTGAGGAGGGAACATTCATTGTCGAACCATTGTTCCTTTGCTTGCTTTTTATTCAATTTGGCATTTGATCTTATCATTTTAGACTCTTTTGCTAGTTTCAGAAATATTTGATTCAAATCATTAGTGGCTGAATTTATGTTATCTTTGTTTGGCAGGTATTGATTACACAGAAAACTATCAAGCATCGCTTGTATATTAGTGTTGCTAAATGCATTGGTGTAATCAGTGAGACTTTTCTCTGTCCACTTATAATGTTTTGGGAGCGGTAACAGGTTGTCATCGGGGGTATATTTCTGTGTATGGGTCTCTGCTTTTTTCAGATAGAGTGTGAGCTGATTGTGGTCTGATATGGGACGTTGTGGCAAGACTGTGAATGCATTTAAATTTTCTGGACAGATATCAGTGATTGCATAATCAATGACACTATTTCCCAATACAGAACAGTAGGTAAACCTGCCCAGGGAGTCTCCTTGTGTTCTACCATTAACAATGTATAATCCCAGGGCTTTGCACATTTGTAAAACTTCTTTACCACTCTTGTTTACTATACTATCATAACTATGCCTTTGTGTTGTCACAAATGGTTGGTATATAGGAGACACATCAAAATGATTATTGCCATCTGTATCAATAAAATCTATTTCTCTGCCGGTTCTGGCATTGAAGTCTCCAAACAACAATGTAGAGCCAAGTGACTGGAAGTTCAGAATTTCCCTCTGAATTTCATGGAGATAATCTTCTGAGTAATACGGGGAGCTTGAAGGTGGTAAATAGATAGCACACAGATAAACATCTTTACAGTTTTCAATAAGGTCTCTGCTAATTTTTAGCCAGATATGAGTCTTTCCTCTTTTGATTGGTAATATGTAATTGTGATGTTCCTGTTTATACCAAATAATTATTCCCCCAGAGTGTCTTCCATTTTTTATGTGGGGGTATTTTAATGAGGGCAAATTTAGTTCATTATAGTTACTTGGGCAATTTGAAGGAGTGTTATCATGTCTCCATGTCTCATGTAAGATAATCAAATCAATGCCATTTATACTATCTAAAAATTCAGGAGTTGAAGTCTTCAATCCAAAGGTGGAAGAGTTCAATCCCTGGATATTCCAACTGCTAAGTGAAAAAGATGCTATTCTCTCATTTAAAAATGCAGTGCTTCACAACAAAGTATTCAATATGTAACTAAATATAACTGAATTTAAGTTTATACTGTACTAGAACAGATTTAAAATGTGCCAAAAGGTTGGATTAACCTGTTAACTTAGTGACAAATGAGTAGATGATGTCTCTTAATTGATTTTGCTCTAGAGGAACCTGTGGTCTGGAAGCAACAGCAGCGTAGGAGTCCCTCTCTATGTGCGAATGCAGCTGTGGTCTAGGGGGCTGCTGAAGGTGGTCACGTTGCTGCTGCTGTTGGACCCAGTGTCGCTGCTGGTAGTGGGGATGCTCTTGCTTCTGCTGGAGATTTCTCTGGTGCTGGTGAGGAGGCAGCAGGTCTCTCTGCTCTTGGTGGATGTGGGGGTACCTCTGCTGCTCCTGGGGAGGGAGAAAGGCTCTCTGCTGCTCCTGGGGAGGGTGACCGTCTCTCTGGTGCTGCTGGTGGATGTGGGGGTACCTCTGCTGCTCCTGGGGAGGGAGAAAGGCTCTCTGCTGCTCCTGGGGAGGGGGAAAGGCTCTCTGCTGCTCCTGGGGAGGGAGAAAGGCTCTCTGCTGCTCCTGGGGAGGGGGAAAGGCTCTCTGCTGCTCCTGGGGAGGGTGACCGTCTCTCTGGTGCTGCTGGTGGATGTGGGGGTACCTCTGCTGCTCCTGGGGAGGGAGAAAGGCTCTCTGCTGCTCCTGGGGAGGGAGAAAGGCTCTCTGCTGCTCCTGGGGAGGGTGACCGTCTCTCTGGTGCTGCTGGTGAATGTGGGGGTACCTCTGCTGCTCCTGGGGAGGGTGACAGTCTCTCTGGTGCTTCTGGTGGATGTTGGGGTACCTCTGCTGCTCCTGGGGAGGGAGAAAGGCTCTCTGCTGCTCCTGGGGAGGGAGAAAGGCTCTCTGCTGCTCCTGGGGAGGGTGACAGTCTCTCTGGTGCTGCTGGTGGATGTTGGGGTACCTCTGCTGCTCCTGGGGAGGGAGAAAGGCTCTCTGCTGCTCCTGGGGAGGGTGACAGTCTCTCTGGTGCTGCTGGTGGATGTTGGGGTACCTCTGCTGCTCCTGGGGAGGGAGAAAGGCTCTCTGCTGCTGGTGGTGGATGGCCGAGTACTCATGTTGCTGCTGCTGGTTTTGGGGGTACCTCTGCTGCTCTTGGAGATGGTGATGGTCTCTGTGGTGCTGCTGCTGGTAGTGCTCTCTATTCAGAGCTATGTCCTTTATCGTTTTGGCAAAAATTTTTGCTCCTCTGTTGTTCAGATGGATGTGGTCTTGCAGATGTTGAAAACTTATTCTGCTGTGTTGTGCTACACTCACATTTGGGAGATGAGTACAGCTCCTGGTGATCTCTGAATTAATGGTGTCAACGATGATTTGGGGGATGTCTGAGCGAGGGAGTAATGTGGATATCATTACTTTTGAGGTTGGGAAGTTCTCGGTGGCTCTTTTTGCCAGCTGCCATAGTGCTGTGGGGATATCACCATTTCTCCTAGTGAGATCATTTGAGCCAGTATGGATGAGGATATGTTCCACACCTGTGAACTCTCCACTGGACAGGTGTTCCATTGCTTTTTCTGTGGTGGGGCTCCAAAGTTTCACAGATTTCTTCTCTGGGAACAGACGTGCCATACTGATGTGTTTCCCATTGGAGTCACAGAGAAACAATATTTCTTTGTGTGTAGATTTGCTGTGTCTGTTGTTAGGGTTGTGACCAGCAGAGGGGTTTGTGGACTCTGGAGGGGTAAGTGGACCTGGAGAATGAGGGGTACATGGTATTGAGGACGTTGGGGGTTTGGGAGATTTGGGAGGATTGACTTCGGGCAGAGGAGAGATGGCATTTGAATAGCAGGATGTAGGAGGACCAGTAGAGGTTATGGGTTGATGGTGAACCTCTTCTAGTGCTGGTCTGGTTCCGCTCTGTTTGATGTTGGTGATCTCCTCTCTTGTTGTCCGAAGCATCATCCTCAGTGACTGGTTATCCTCCTCCAGCTCTCTGATGGCCTGTTGTAATTCTCTGATTTGGTCTCGTTGCTGTAGAATCAGAGTGTAGGTCTCGTCGTTTTGTCGATTATTGGAGATTTTCTGATGCAGGCTGGCCATAATTTTCTCTCTGAACTCCACGAATTCCCTTTCCAACACAGAGAGTCCTTCCTTTATAGTTTTGATGTTGTTGGTGAATCTTGGGGTGGACTCAGGAGAGAGAGTGACTGAAGGGTTGCTGGATATGGTGAAGCTCTCCATTTTGTTTGTACTGCCTGCCACTGAATGTGTTGAGCTTTCTTTCACTTTCTTTTCAGCTTCCTCTTTCATTTTCTGGAAATTATTTAGGAAATTGTCCAGACAGTTTTCAGATCCTTGGATCATGACAGTACCATTATTATAGGTGTTAATGGTAAACACTGGGCAGGTTTTCTCTTCATCTTCATAAACTGTAATCTGTCTTCCTTTGCTGATACCATTCTTCTTTAAATGCATGAAGGCTTCTGTGAAGGTTGAATGCCATGCTTTTGGGTTGTGTGTGAAGAAAAGAAGATTGGACTTTACCTTGCCCTTTTCTGTTGTTGTAAAGTCAGCTATGACTGTCTCAGGTGACTCCTGTAGGACTTTCAGTTTGAAGGTCTTTTTGTCTTTGACAGTTGTGATGTGGTCTGGATACAGTATTTCACAGCCTTGTATCATTGTGGTGTGCTGACTGTATTCTTTTGGAAGTAAAAAACCTTCTCTTTGATGTAACTTTCCTTGTTTTCTCAGTTATTATCTTGACTTATCTTCAGTTAGTAGGTTAGCTTACTTGGACTGGTCCTCTCAGGCTGGTCAGACAGTGTTCCGTGGCAGTTGTTGGTTGCTAACTGGCACTTAGCTGACTGATGCAGTTGTATCTTAGGTCTTTTTTTGCTTGTAGTTGATGGAAATTCTTCGTTCTTTCGCTCAAATGTATCCTGGACTGTTCATCTTCATTGTTGTCTTCCGTTACCTTATACTTTCATCTACTCTGATGTGAAAAACACTACATATTAAGAGATAAGTTAAGAGAGCATTGTCAGTGTCTCAGATACGTGTATCCTGTGTAGCCCGTATGTGTGTTTCGCCTGTGTGAATGTGTGTGTTAAATCTCGCTCGCGCTCTGTTAAGATGAATAAACAAAACAGTTTTTTGTGACAAAAAACGTGTGGTCACGTGACTCTGTGTAAAAACATGACATCATAATACACATATGGCTAGAGGAGAGTTAAAAGACCATCATACTTTTTACTGGACCTCAATCGACCAAGGGAAAGTGGTATAATCTGATATTTTAGATCGGAGTTTTGAAAAAAGCGTCAAATCATCCAGCCCTCTCCCTCACGTATTTTACCCGGGCAGCGATGCACCATTCTTGGGGAGCGCTCTGGCAGGGCCCCCTCTCTGGTTCTCCGGGCCTGGAGCTTCTGGGACTGGTTCTCGTTTTACAGCTGCTGCTTGCAGATGATGATAATTTTTCAGTAATTTAAATGGATCAGCTGGGCAAATTTTGATAAAATGTTAAATCTGGTGAAAATCAGAGGCAAAATCACTTCCAGCATCATCAGCCCGATGAAATCCCCCAGCTCGACCCCCCCCAGCTCGCCCCAGCTGCGGCTCCGGGGGCGGTGGTCCCAGCCGCCCCTGCCGCTGCTGGAGCAGAGCTGGACCCGGCCTGGAGCTCCAGTCGGACCGTGGTCCATGTCATCCCTCCACAGACGAACATGACCCGGGCGTATTATTGTCGGTGGGCAAGGGGGGAGGGAGAGACGCGGAGCGGTTACCATCCGCGTGGGACGCGCTGTCGGAGGAGACCGCTCTGCTCAGCGGGGAGGAGGAGCAGCGCGTATTATTGTTAATGTTTTTTCTAATTAAGACATCCATTTTGGTGGTTTATTACATAATGCACCAAATTATTACATTTTTTTCATAAAAAAGTGTAACACCCGCAATATGTAATAAGTGATGCAAAATGTAACAACTTATTACAAAATGCGGCAAAGTTTATTACATATTGCGTTCAAGATTTTTATTACAAAATGCGGCAGATTATTACATATTGCGGCGTTATTACATAATGACGTGAAGATTTGTTACATTATTACATAATGCGTCATTATTACATAATGCGGCGTTACAGGGCTCTATGAATGTCTGATAAGAGGTCAAAGTTCAAGGTCAGTGATTCATTTAGACTCAAGGATGAACATATTCCAATTCAGTGTCAATGATCACAAATTCATTCACATTCACAAACAGACATGAACACAATACAAAAACATGTGTTTTGAACCTCACCCATGTTGAAAAAGTAGTCGGCGGGAGGAGAGTAGTGGTATTTGGTACCCTGCACTTGATGCCCTCCTGAAAAAGCAGAAAGAATCAGATGACTACAAGTTTCACCATTTTAATGTGATTTCTGGTCTAACATTGATTCCCTTGCAAGTTCATTTCACTTAAAAGCCCAAAGAAACTAAAGATGGACAAAACAAAATTCTCATTCAACTGAGAACAACAACCATAAACCTGGGTCTGGGGATTTTAATAATATGAAACGTTTACTATTCAAGCACTGATGTCAATTACTGTGATTTTCTAAATATCATCTGATAAACAACCACCAGATTATTTCTTGAAACTCACTAAAACCCTCACTAATTATTCATGAGGAGGCTGACTTTCAGTGATCATGCTGTCCAATGTGATGGACATAGTGTACACAATTCAAATTGTTGAGTTATGCTACAACTGCATTTTCCAAACAAACATATCCTAGCATTTGTTAGCTTTAAGAGGCTCCTGGTTGGTGTCATTGGCTCGTCCTATTTTAATGAAATAATCCTGTTGACCACATCACCACCACCTCCTGATGTCTCACCTGCAGGCTTGGTTGTATTCACATGGGCTGGCTGTGGAACAGTATTTTCTGTCAAAGAACAAACTTGTGTTACCACAAAATCAATAAAATACATTCATTCAAAAACCCCAACACCCAGACCATGAAGTCTGGGGCGACCCCGTAACTGAGTGACTAGGATGAATACCACATTGACACAAATACTCTTGAGTAATCAGAACCCTGTTCAACTCTGAACCGGCCAGACTGCTGCATCTTTCTGTATCTTTGTCAATCTACATTGTCCTGTTAGATAAAGGCAGAAAAAGCCAAAAGGAAATTACTCAAACATCTTGATAGGTGTCAGAGTCATTCGTCTAACCAACAAGTCCCGTCTCCAAGGGGAAGCATATGGTTTTGTGTGTGTGTGTGTGTCTCCTCCTCACCAGCAGCCTTCAGTGGACAGGGCATGTCGACGCCCCAGGCCTGTGCAACGTGCTGCAACAGCAGAGAGGTGATCTTGCGATGGGCGATGGTGTTCCAGTGGACTCCGTCATTTGTATGATGGTGCAGGGAGAAGCGGAACTGGTAGTGCAAGTCCAGCACGTCCATCCCATGGATGTCAGCCAGAGTCCCACTGTAATAGTTCCCTTCTATGACATCGTACCGCAGCTGGGGAGCCATGTGCTGGATCTGAGTTGTAGTATCAAATAGAGGTCAGAGCATTAAAGACCAACTATGAAAGTATGGTCACTTTTCCTCTGTTTTGCTAACCCTCTGCCTGGCCATGTGTTTTTGTAATGAAGCCAGTGAGAAATCACTCCATGGAGCGGTGGATAACGTTATTTAACAACGTGTTTATTTGTGTAGTCGTTACTTAAAAGATTGCGTGTTACGGAACGTGTTTGTGTCGCAGTGAGCTGGGACAATGTACTGTCATCAACTCTCACTATTCTGTCCTACTCTCCCCCCTGCTATATTATTTTGTATGCAGGTATTAGAAAAGAATACAAACAAATGTTAATTCTAAGAAAGAGGGAGGAACACCTGTGCACCAACCTGACCCAAAACACTCAATGTCTACTTGATGAGCATGTACCTCAGGGACAAGGAACCCTCCTTTGATCCTCTCCCCCAGTGGCATTGTCATGTTCCAGATCATGAGGGTCTCTTCTGGCAAAACCGATTTAAGCTCAGCAAAGAACTTATCCTGCCTCAGTGACTACAAACAGAACCTGGACGAGTTATACCTTTGAATCAGAAAAAAATAAAAAATTACTTGGCACAAAAAAAATCAAAATGAGATGTAATTTCAACACAAGTGACAATTTACACTGGGGGACACGTTAAACCAACAGCTTCAGCTGCTTCTCGTAGTTTAGGTAGACTTAATATACAACAGTGTGTCTCTATCACTGCTCCCTCTCTTAAATAGAGTGCCGAAGCGGAAGCAGGAAGTAAAGTCGCCATGGGACCTCAGTTTGGAAAAAATTTAAACAAACTGCTAATTTCCTGGCATGAAACGCGGCATAATTCAATTGCATCACAAAATTTTGACTCCTGAGATTTTTTCCAAATTGAGGTCCCATGGCGACAGTGACTTCCTGCTTCCGCTCTCTATATCAGAATAAACCAAGCATCAACTGTCTGAGATCTGATGCAGAGCAACGACCAGCTCTACAGTTGTAGAGAAGTCCACCTCCACTCACTCCTGTCAGCCATTTCATCAAGACATGGGTGAGGAAGAAATTTGATCTCAACAAGCACCAACTAAGTTTTGCCAATATGAGCACACCTATGGTCCATGAACTTGCTCAGCTAGTTCACCCTCCATGACTTACAAAGTCAGATGCAGTCCTATATCATGCTTTTATCTTGCTGAAATTAGTTGGTGAACTCTGGACATGTACATGAGAATATATATTTGATTTCACTGTGGTTTATTCTATTGATTTGTATCAACTTCAAGGAGGGAAAACAGTTAGGAATTGTAGCAGGACTCTCTGGCCTTACAATTATAAGTTAGAGTATAGTGGCTGCTTATGCTCTGTCAAATAAATATCAAGATAATCACTGTTAACACCATTATGGCTGTCGTTTTGTTTAACCACCTGGAAATATCCCAGACACAGGAGTTGGCGATAACAACGTCTGGTTTTAGTCCATGGCGGAAGTCTTCAATGATGCTCCTCATGTACGCGGGTAACAAAATAAAAGCGGACCAGGTGATGGGGTGACTGGTACTGTCGGACTTCTGTGTACTGGGTGCCATTGTGCAGGGTGTTGAGGCACCCTCCCTCCACCAGACAGTCCTGCTCAAAACTAATCTCCCCCTGAAAAAAAACAACAATATACAGAATGTTTCAGTGGAGATGGTAGGACCAAAAACGAAAAAGGACACACGAGCCATCTATTCAGAGAAGAAAGAAACCACAGAATTTTATTTTTAACTGAAATTAATGGCCAAGAACAAGGATGGGAAAAGGAGGGACAAAGTCACAATCTTTAAAAAAAAAAAAATACTCCAATTTTAAATGTTCTTCAAATCTTCATGATTCGAGATTGAAAGGGTGACAACAGTTAAAAAAAACATTCATGTCATGATCTACTTGCCTTTGTTTTCAGTTGTTTTAGGGACAGATATTTCTCCTTCTGGAGGAGGAGGACAAGGTCTTTATAGACTGCCCGCTGGACTGAGGAGGAGACACACAGAGACCCATGTTCATGTTCACAGACAGTCGCAAGACTTGTACAGACTCTATTCAAGCTCACTATACAACACTAAATTAATAACAAAATGTACACCTTAAAACTAAACTGCCCATTAATTTCAGATAAAGAGGAACCATTCACAAACTTTTCTCTGTATACCTGTTCAAATATGTGTGTAAATGGCAGGGTGTTTGTCAACTGTTACTTACTTGAGTCTCCCAGCACCACGACAAACTTGTTGTGGAGCAGCTTCTGGGCCTGCTGCTGGCTGACACACCGCATCGTCTCCCTCTGTTAATCACAAGGACACTGTCTTCATCTAGGCTACTGTTACAGTGAAGTTCCCGCCATTACAATCAAGGAGGGCCAACGATGAGGCCACACGGTCATGCATGGCCGGGGAGCATACGTCAGTCCGACTGCCCCAAAGTCGACAGCTCATTTCTCCAACTACCAATTCTACAGCGTTGAGGTTAGGTTTAGGGTAAGGTTAAGGGTTAGGGCTACTTAAGTCGGAGAAATGGGAGGTCGGACTAGTAGACACAAAAATAAAGAAATGTATGGTCGGAGAAATGGCAGTCGGGCACGTATGGTCGGAGAAATGGGTAGTCGGACAGACGCCACACGCCCGCATGGCCGATACATTTAAATGCACAAGTTCCCTCACATATGCATTAGCATGATAATAACCTCAATTAGCCATAGTGCTGAAGCATATTTACAAATATACTTACCATTGTTGAATTTATTTGAGAAGTGTTTCCTTATCTCCCAGAAGAAGCTGCTACAGACTACTTTTTCCGCTTGTTACCTTGTTTCTTTTCAATAATGTTAGCTAAATGAGCTTGGGCCGAGCTTCCAAACCCAAACAATATCCACGCCAAGTTACACTCCGACCCGTTTGTAAAGTTGCTTTTACAACTCAGTCGGCTTTAAATTATTTTTTCCCCGATTTATCACTAAAGTAAGAGTTGTAACTTACCACAGTTGGTTTCTTCGACACACTCAGGTTTGTTTCCTCGTGGACGCTCTCCTCTGTCTCTCTCTGACGAGTGACGGACGGCGGGAATTTCGGGCGCGTTTTAGCGTCTGGTTCCGAGCAACATGGCGGACGACTGCCTTCCCGTGACGTCATATAGACCACACCTGATTTGACTTTTCCTACCCCCTAACATTAAAATTTTCTTTTCATTTCATTCATGAATATATATTGGTTTGACTTTGTTTATGTTGTTTTGTTTGTTCCTTTGGTGTGTACATAAATACAATAAAAAATCTCCCTAAATTTCCCTCTGGATCAGTGTCTGTAGTGATTTAATTCATCTCCAGCTACTAAGCTAAGCAGCAGTTATAAATGGCGAAGAATTAATTTTTGCTTTTCGGATTAAAATAGACATGAAGTCATATTAGGCCAAAAATATTGCCAGTCATCAGATGAGGCACAACTTTATTCAGAGTAGGTTCTTAAACTCAACAACACATTTTGCTCTTAGGATTAAGTATTTGATTGCTCTATTAAGTTAGGAGATGAACATCCATATTTCCTCAACAGAAAGATATTGTCAAGAGACCCATGGTCAAGACATTAGAAGGATGTAAAGGAAGTTTGAGAGATAGGAATAACTGGACACCAAAAAAGAAAAACTGGACACCAAAAAAGAAAAACAAAGTTAAAAGAACAATATCCCAGTTGCTTTCAGAAAATCATGTTTAATTCTAGGCTATAAACGAGAAAAGAACATCTCCTTCATACACTCAACACTGTTTCATACAAAACACTACGCTCATCTTATGCTTTTTACTTTCAGTAGGAGTCACTGTCCTCATCATAATCCATCGCTTGAACTTTTTTCTTCTCCTCTTTCTTTTCCTTCTCTTGTTCCTCCTCCTCTTCATCCATATCCATCTTCCTGGTGAAACTCCTGGTATATCCCACTCAGAGCTTTTGCCGCTGCTAGAAACACTTTGAGATTTCCTATCACCTCCTTGTCTTCATCCATACTTGTGACTGTAGGGACAGAAAGGGAAACACAAAAGAAGGAATATGACTGTCAGAAATTCCATAATTATAGTTGTTCAATTAAGTGGCATACAACACACTCAAAGTTTTTACTTTTTGTATGATCACAAAAAAAAAACAGTCTCCTACCAGCCTGGAGCAAAGGCTTCCTCTGACTTTGCCACATTCCCCGTTTCCTCCTTTGTCAAGGTAAAAGCTTCCACTGCTATGATGTAATAGGTTAAGATTTTCCATTCAGAATTTTTTCTATCACTTTAATAATTAGATATAATATAAAAAGTAAAACAAATATATATATATAAAGCGTATGGATGCATACCTGGTGTTTCCCAGGCCAAGGAAGAGAAGCAAGGAGGAACGGTGCTGGTTGGTCGTGTTTCCATTCCATGCAGCCGTGGACAGGAACAAGTCCACTGCCTCGTCCAGTATGTGAGTATTGGTTGACACTGTGATGGGTGTATGGTGCGTAGTGGTATCTGATGCGTCGGCTCCTCATCACCTGCTGATTGTGAGGAAGTGGAAGGAGGGCAGGTCTGTGAGCTCTAGTGTCCTGTTCATACCACATCTGCTGTGGGTGTTGGTTCTCGAAGCTCAAGTAGTTAGAAGATAGTGTGTCCCTGGAGAACTCCTCCTGGTAGTTGTAGTTTCTCCTGGGCAGCTGCCTCTCTGTGAAATCCAGAGCAGGGTGGAGGGAGAGAGAGGCAGGGATCAGAGGGGAGTTGTGTCATTATGTCTCATTCTGATCACTTTGTTGTGCACAGGGACCTCACAAAACATGTTTGGTTCCAAGTGTCATATCTCAAAACACCTTGGGAAATGTTATTCTTATTTAGCACTAATAATATTCATCTGGGCTCTATGAATGTCTGATAAGAGGTCAAAGTTCAAGGTCACAGTGACTCATTTGGACTGAAGGATGAACATATTCCAATTCAGTGTCAATGATCACAAATTCATTCACATTCACAAACAGACATGAACACAATACAAAAACATGTGTTTTGAACCTCACCCATGTTGAAAAAGTAGTTGGCGGGAGGAGAGTAGTGGTATTTGGTACCCTGCACTTGATGCCCTCCTGAAAAAGCAGAAAGAATCAGATGACTACAAGTTTCACTATTTTAATGTGATTTCTGGTCTAACATTGACTCCCTTGCAAGTTCATTTCACTTAAAAGCCCGAAGAAACTAAAGATGAACAAAACAAAATTCTCATTCAACTGAGAACAACAACCATAAACCTGGGTCTGGGGATTTTAACAATATGAAACGTTTACTATTCAAGCACTTATGTCAATTACTGTGATTTTCTAAATATCATCTGATGAACAACCACCAGATTATTCCTTGAAACTCACTAAAACCCTCACTAATTATTCATGAGGAGGCTGACTTTCAGTGATCATGCTGATGGACATAGTGTACACAATTCAAATTGTTGAGTTATGCTACAACTGCATTTTCCAAACAAACATATCCTAGCATTTGTTAGCTTTAAGAGGCTCCTGGTTGGTGTCATTGGCTCATCCTATTTTAATGAAATAATCCTGTTGACCACATCACCACCACCTCCTGATGTCTCACCTGCAGGCTTAGTTGCATTCACATGGGCTGGCTGTGGAACAGTATTTTCTGTCAAAGAACAAACTTGTGTTACCACAAAATCAATAAAATACATTCATTCAAAAATCCCAACACCCAGACCATGAAGTCTGGGGCGACCCCGTAACTGAGTGACTAGGATGAATACCACATTGACACAAATACTCTTGAGTAATCAGAACCCTGTTCAACTCTGAACCGGCCAGACTGCTGCATCTTTGTCAATCTACACTGTCCTGTTAAATAAAGGCAGAAAAAGCCAAAAGGAAATTACTCAAACATCATGATTGGTGTCAGAGTCATTCGTCTAACCAACAAGTCCCATCTCCAAGGGGAAGCATATGGTTTTGTGTGTGTGTGTGTGTGTGTGTGTGTGTGTGTGTGTGTGTGTGTGTGTGTGTGTGTGTGTGTGTGTGTGTGTGTGTGTGTGTGTGTGTGTGTGTGTCTCCTCCTCACCAGCAGCCTTCAGTGGACAGGGCATGTCGACGCCCCAGGCCTGTGCAAGGTGCTGCAACAGCAGAGAAGTGATCTTGCGATGGGCGATGGCGTTCCAGTGGACTCCGTCATTTGTGCGATGCTGCAGGGAGAAGCGGAACTGGTAGTGCAGGTCCAGCACGTCCATCCCATGGATGTCAGCCAAAGTCCCACTGTAATAGTTCCCTTCTATGACATCGTGCCGCAGCTGGGGAGCCATGTGCTGGATCTGAGTTGTAGTATCAAATAGAGGTCAGAGCATTAAAGACAAACTATGAAAGTCTGGTCACTTTTTCTCTGTTTTGCTAACCCTCTGCCTGGCCATGTGTATTTGTAATGAAGCCAGTGAGAAATCACTCCATGGAGCGGTGGATAACGTTATTTAACAACGTGTTTATTTGTGTAGTTGTTACTTAAAAGATTGCGTGTTACAGAACGTGTTTGTGTCGCAGTGAGCTGGGACAATGTACTGTCATCAACTCTCACTATTCTGTCCTACTCTCCCCTCTGCTATATTATTTTGTATGCAAACTAGTATTACCTCAGGGACAAGGAACCCTCCTTTGATCCTCTCCCCCAGTGGCATTGTCATGTTCCAGATCATGACGGTTTCTTCTGGCAAAACCGATTTAAGCTCAACAAAGAACTTGTCCAGGTTCTGCTTGTAGTCACTGAGCCAGGATGAGTTATACCTTTGAATCAGAGAAAAATAAAAAATTACTCGGCACAAAAAAAATCAAAATGAGATGTAATTTCAACACAAGTGACAATTTACACTGGGGGACATGTTAAACCAACAGCTTCAGCTGCTTCTCGTAGTTTAGGTAGACTTAATACATAACAGTGTGTCTCCATCACTGCTCCCTCTCTTAAATAGAGTGCCGAAGCGGAAGCAGGAAGTAAAGTCGCCATGGGACCTCATTTTAGAAAAAATCTAAACAAACTGCTGATTTCCCGGCATGAAACGCGACGTTTTAAATAGGTAGAGGTCATATTTTTTCTCATGGCATAATTCAATTGGATCACAAAATTTTGACTCCCAAGATTTTTTCCAAATTGAGGTCCCATGGCGACAGTTACTTCCTGCTTCCGCTTCCACTCTCTATATGTCAGAATAAACCAAGCATCAACTGTCTGAGATCTGATGCAGAGCAACGACTAGCTCTACAGTTGTAGAGAAGTTCACCTCCACTCACTCCTGTCAGCCGTTTCATCAAGACATGGGTGAGGAAGAAATTTGATCTCAACAAGCACCAACAAAGTTTTGCCAATATGAGCACACCTATGGTCCATGAACTTGCTCAGCTAGTTCACCCTCCATGACTTACAAAGTCAGATGCAGTTCTATATCATGCTTTTATCTTGCTGAAATTAGTTGGTGAACTCTGGACATGTACATGAGAATATATATTTTATTTCACTGTGGTTTATTCTATTAATTTGTATCAACTTCAAGGAGGGAAAACAGTTAGGAATTGTAGCAGGTCTCTCTGGCCTCACAATTATAAGTTAGAGTATAGTGGCTGCTTATGCTCTGTCAAATAAACATCAAGATAATCACTGTTAACACCATTATGGCTGTCGTTTTGTTTAACCACCTGGAAATATCCCAGACACAGGAGTTGGCGATCACAATGTCTGGTTTTAGTCCATGGCGGAAGTCTTCAATGATGCTCCTCATGTACGCTGAGAAAACGCGGGTAACAAAATAAAAACGGACCAGGTGATGGGGTGACTGGTACTGTCGGACTTCCGTGTACTGGGTGCCATTGTGCAGCGTGTTGAGGCACCCTCCCTCCACCAGACAGTCCTGCTCGAAACTAATCTCCCCCTGAAAAAAACAACAATATACAGAATGTTTCAGTGGAGATGGTAGGACCAAAGACACACGAGCCATCTGTTCAGATAAGAAAGAAACCAGAATTTTACTTTTAACTGAAATTAATGGCCAAGAGCAAGGATGGGAAAAGGAGGGACAAAGTCACAATCTTTAAATAAATAAATAAAATACTCCAATTTTAAATTATGTTGTCATACTGGGCTCTTCATGATTAGAGATTGAAATGGTGACAACAGTTGACAAAAACATTCATGTCATGATCTACTTGCCTTTGTTTTCAGTTGTTTCAGGGACAGATATTTCTCCTTCTGGAGGAGCAGGACAAGGTCCTTGTAGACTGCCCGCTGGACTGAGGAGGAGACACACAGAGACCCATGTTCATGTTCACAGACAGTCGCAAGACTTGTACACTCTATTCAAGCTCACTATACAACACTAAATTAATAACAAAATGTACACCTTAACACTAAACTGCCCATTAATTTCGGAACCATTCACGAACTTTTCTCTGTATACCTGTTCAAATACTGTGTAAATGGCAGGGTGTTTATCAACTGTGACTTACTTGAGTCTCCCAGCACCACGACAAACTTGTTGTGGAGCAGCTTCTGGGCCTGCTGCTGGCTGACACACCGCATCGTCTCCCTCTGTTAATCACAAGGACACTGTCTTCATCTACTACAGTCAAGTCCCCACCATTAGAATCAAGGAGGGCCAACGATGAGGCCACACCATCACTTATATGGCCGATACATTTAAATGCACAAGTACCTTCACTTAACTTTCATTAGCATGATAATAACCTCAATTAGCCATAGTGCTAAAGCATATTTACAAATCCTACTTACCATTGTTGTTCATTTATTTGAGAAGCGTTTCCTTATCTCCCAGAAGAAGCTGCTACAGGCTACTTTTTCCGCTTGTTAGCTTGTTTCTTTTCAAATATAATGTTAGCTAAATGAGCTTGGGCCAAGCTTCCAAATCCAAACCCAAACAATATCCATGCCAACACTCCGGCTCGTTTGTAAAGTTGCTTTTACAACAGTTGGCTTTAACCCCCCCCCCCCCCCCCCCCCCGGTAGAATTTTTTGATGCCCGAGTTGCGGAGATGAGAATAACCTTTGACCTTTTCAACATGGCGGCGAGCAACGCAAGATTCGTTAATGGTAAATTAGCAGCTATTGACATTATGTCTGCATGTACAGTAAAAAGAAAAAAAAAAAAGCTTTTAAAAAGCTAGCCAAATAGTACTGTCTGTGGAGGTTTCTATTAATGATGAATAAAGTGAAAGCAACGACCCCAAGACGCATGATTTCTTTCAAAATAAAAGACAGCCTTTCAAAATAAAAGACAGCCTTTCAAAATAAAAGCCTTTTGTGTACATACAGTATTTTTTTTAAACTGCTAGTTTTGTACCATTACACTTCAGACTGATAGTACTCGACCTGAAGATGACATCCAGAAAAAATAAGACCAATCTGATGTGGAATGGTACAGTAATAACTAGTTTATTTAAAAAATAAAAATAAAAAAATAAAAAAGATACCGTAAATGTACACAAAGCACTTCAAAATATGAAATTTCAGATCAGATTGGTCTGATTTTTTGTCATCTTCAGGTCTAGTACTATCAGTCTGAATTGGAATGCTACAGTAATAACTAGCAGTTTAAAAAAAAAAAAAAAGATATTGTAAATGTACACAAAGCACTTCAAACTGACATTTCAGATGGCTTTTATTCCGAAATTTCATATAAGATTGGCCTGATTTTTTCAGGATGTCATCTTCAGGCCGAGTACCATCAGTCTGAAGTGTAATGGTACAGTAATAACTAGCAGTTTTTGAAAAAAAAAATGATATTGTAAATGTACACACAGCACTTCAAACTGACATTTCAGATGGCTTTTATTCTGAAATTTCATAAAAGATTGGTCTGATTTTTTCAGGATGTCATCTTCAGGCCGAGTACCATCAGTCTGAAGTGTAATGGTACAGTAATAACTAGCAGTTTAAAAAAAATACTGTAAACGTACACAAATGCGTCGTTTAAGGCTTTTATTTTGAAAGGCTGTCTTTTATTTTGAAAGAAATCAGTCGTCTCTGGGTCGTTGCTTTCACTTTACGGGCACTTCTATGACTTTCTCGCTCTGTGTGGGCTGCTTGGATTGACTACGGATTTCAAAGTGTGGGCTGGCTTGACTTCAGTATTGCCGTACGTGGCTGTCACAAATCCGGTAGCGACACGCCAGGCCAGGCACAATTGTGTGCAGACACATGTAACTGAACTGAAACAGAAAAATGTTCAATTATTTATTTTAACATCCAAACAAACAGGTATCGATCCACCTTAGTGATTCTTTGAGGGCAACGACCTGGTAGCGTTAACATGTACTTTGTCCCTTCTCGCTCCCACTCCACTGTCAAAACAAGGAAGGGTCGGAAGTAGAATATATTATGGCAAAAGCGACTCGAAAGAAAAAATCAAGAGACACATCTGCTGTCGTGCGGGTGAAACAGGAAAGACAGGAAAAAATGACACAGCCAGAGAAATCTATGTTTTTCCTGGCTGCCACCACTCTGGTTGTAGCGGTATGTGTGGTACCACTGACAGCTGAAATACCTACATGTAAGTACACAGGACTGTTGTCAAGTGAAAACTACAGCATAACGTTAGTGCTATACAGTTAGCAACCAAGGTACTTTCCCCATATCAAGAGGACATTTTACCTCAACCATTTATTTGCTTAAATCACACAGCGTTAGCGGATGTGGCTTTCGTCAACTATTTTGAGATTCACATTCACCACTATATATATATATATTATTTTTTTAATGTCATTTAAGAATGCATGTTAGCTCTGAGCTAACTATAGTTACCACCGACTGGAGGTTCGCATCCCAAGAAGCTCAATGAGCTCCTGCTCCACTCATTTGAACTTCCCTCCTGGGGGGGTATTTTGCGGATTAATTCGGCATGTGACCATGGGGCTCTGCAGCCATAACTTCAGCCATCTCACATGCTTTCCTCTTCAAGGCTGCAACGGCTGACTGGCTGCATCTTACAGCTTTTTCCCACTCTGGCAAACGACAAGCTACCACAGAATTTGGTGGGGGATAACTTTCTAGTTTGCAACAATAGCAGGGAACCGGAGATTTGAGGTAGGTTATTGGAAGCTGATCGTGCAGCTGCTGTCTTAATGATGGCGTGTGAGGCCTTTAAGGGCATGATTTGCTCTGGCTTCTACAGTGTCTATGTTAACGTGGAGTTGTGAAAGCTAGGATTATTTCACGGGTTTGTTTTTAGCTCATATGTAAATGCATAGTAACGTGGTGTTATGGATTGCCGAGTACTGAAAGAGTGTACTGTCTGTGGCTTCACAGTTGGGTGTGGTCATAAGCAGAAATACTGTGAGCTGTAGCATCTTCTGCATGTTCTCTCTTCCTGTTAAAAGCAAATGGATTTGCTGATGGATTTCATCTGATCGGCATTATGTGCACTGTTGTTTCTTTCTGCAGCTGGCCGCTCTCTTCATAAACACAGTGTCCTTAAGATGGATGAGGCACTTTTGACTGTAAACAATGACCTGGACAGTGAAGTGGTGGTGTCCTGGATATCAGAGCGTTGCTACCAGGTAGACACACACACACACACACACAAACAACAACATTCTCCTGCAGTGGATTCTTTTGATACGTGGATGATGATGATTTTCTGGTCTGCACCCTATCCTCCTCTGTGTGCTAGTGTTTGTACCAGCAGCTCGGAGTGGTACCTGCTGCTCCTGGTCCTGGCCAGCCTGGTTCAGCTGACTTTGTCGTGAGCACACAGCATCAAATTACACTACAGCTCAACAGTACTCCTGTTGACCTGGAGCTGTGCACGTAAGTACATGGATGATATGTTAGAATGTACAGAGGACAAATCTGTGTGAATGTTACAACACAGTTCTCTCTGTGCAATGTGTTTAAAGTTTATCTGACAGACTTACATACATATATATATATTGACTTCTGATTTCTCTATGGACTTTAACATTCTTGATTGGAACGAAAATCTAATAGGACTTGGAAATTAAGTTTTACTTGGCAGTACTTTGTCATGTAGATGATAGAACTGCTGGGCTGGTTATGAAAAATATAACACTGATCATTTTGACTGCTTTGCTATGTGATTAATTCCCAGAGTTCCATTCCACTTTGGGGAGCATGGAAACTACTCTTTGTGGGTGAAAAACATAAATGACTCCTCAGTGGTCAACTGCTCTGTAGTGACTGATGGAGACCCCATCAACAGCTACATACGTGAGTCTGACACATTCATAAGCTTGTGTGACATGGATACATGTTGTGTCTTCTGATGCTATTTTCACCCCTGCACACACTACATCTCAGTGTTGTCCCACTATTTTCACAGCGATACTGGTAGCTTTTCTTATCTTTGCTGGACTGGCCTTGGTGTCTGCCATCGGAAGAACATTATTAGGGTAATCTAATTTTATTGTTTCATTCCTATCTATTTATACAGCATATTCCCAAATACCCCTGAGATGAATTTTTTCATTTGGAAGTCTACACTGTACCAACAAATCTAAATCCAAAAGTGATTAATCAAATTAATGGAATTATTCATGGGCTATTTGTTTTCTTGCCTTGTCATAACCTTTTCTTGTGTAAATAAAGATCACTGTACAGAACAGACACCCACCACTGCCATTTTGATGTTTCCACTGCCTGTACCTTGAGGTCCTGTATATTATGGATTAAATCCTAACCTGGTTGATTATTTCTTCTCCAGGCTTGATGTAGTGAAGGGTCTTCTTCTCCGAATTGGTGGCTCCATGGAGACAGAAAGGCTAATCAACTCTGTGAGTGTTACTAAGTTGGAAATTTAAACATATAAACAAATAGCAGCTTAATTATTAAGATTTGACTAATTTACCGGATATATGTTGGTATATTTTGAGGTGAGTTATGTCTTGATATCCTGTATGGTTTTATTTTGTATAGTAGAGCAGTTTATCTTTATCCATCTATCTTTATCTTAGGTAACATATTCAATATATATTTGGGTCAACGATGTGATGCAACCCAATGTCAAGTGGTGTAATCTGTATTTTTTCATAAAATTCTGACAGGAAAATAAATCTGGACTCAAATGTGGAATTTGTCGCACATTATTTAGAAAAGAAAGTTGTATTTTTAGGATATGTCCTGCTCAGTATAATTGCCAAAATGCATTAAATTTAGATACAGAAATTATTGGTTTTCATGTATTTAAAACATTTTTTATTTGTCACTGCCCAATTTATTAGGCAAATGCTGTTCACACTTAGTGAAGTAGGTTTTAGTAGAGAGGTTTAATGAATTTTTACGCTCTTTCAGTTCCAACACACTTAATAGTAGCTGGGAATCTGCAAACAGACAGCTTTTGTGTAAGATGTTTATGAACGCTAAGTGGAAAGCTATTAACTGCTAAGCATGACTGTGCAGAAATGTGCATGCTTCCTATAATACATTTCATTTCACTCTCTCACCATCACCATCCAGGAGCTGGGCTCCCCGAGCAGGACGGTTACATCAGTTACTGACAACATCCTTCCTCCACCACCTAATCCAAGCAAGAGGCTGCAATCTCTGGACACATTCAGAGGGTAACCCACCCCCATTTAACGCAGTACAGAAATATATAATTTGAATTCGTGCATGGTCTTACATGTGGTTAAAGTATATCATGTGATTCTTAATATGGACGTGACATTTAGGCAGCTGACACTGGAATTGTCAGTCATTGATAAGCTCCAACTAATAAGATTAATATGGCTCCCTTGTTTTAATGTTAAAGTGCTTGTTCCAAGGGATTTTTCTTTCTAAAGTGAGCTATTTCTAAGTCTGTAATCGTGCCTGCAGGGCTCAATGTCTTTCAGTAATGTTATACTTTCCCCTTTCAGAATTTCCTTGGTCATTATGGTGTTTGTGAACTATGGAGGGGGGCGATACTGGTTCTTTAGACACGCAAGCTGGAATGGTAAGCCCCAAATGGTGCTACTTTTATTTATTAATGAATTTTTTAATTCTTTTTTTTCTTAAATCATGTCTCAATATTTTCAGATATTGGTTTTATTATTTATTTATCGAAGCATGTCTTTTGTATCTGTCTCATCACAGGTTTGACTGTTGCAGATCTGGTCTTCCCTTGGTAAGCTCATTTTACAAGATCTTCTACAGTTTCAATAACATGCCCTAGTTCAGCAGATTAGTTTATCCCTGTCTAGGACTGGACAATTATTTGACTAATCTTCACATCCACTCACATGCTAAAAATAAATATGACTGGCAGAACAACAGACTTCAACCATATGCCAGTTACATTAAAGAATTTGCACATAGAGGCGATGCAGTTTTTTAAAACTTATTTCAACCAGATTGCAGAATCCATTTATTAGCTTTTAGCTTATTAGCTGGATTTCCACACCTATGAAATACAAACAAAAAATAAAATAAATTGTACCAAAATAATAAAACCTTCAACAGTTTCTTTTTATTCTTAAAGGACAATTCTGGGCAAATTCAACTTGGGGCTGTATTTCCTATCATTTAAAATTTTACCTCAAATGTTAAGAAAATACAGCCCTGAGTTGAATTTGCCTGGAATTGTCCTTTAAATCCAGAATTGTATGACTTATCCACCTTATTTTCCAATGCGGAAGTAAGGTGAAAATGAACGTCCGGATTTATGTACGTTCACATGGAGTCCGGCAGGCGGCAGACGGTAAATGGCCAATGCCGCTGGATTGAATGGTAAAAACACGGTATTTTTTGCCGTGCTCCCCCAAGTTTTACCGTCGTTCTTTCATCCACAAACATGTAGTCCAGCGTGCTGTCTACCGTTTACTGGACTCCATGTGATCGCACCATAATGCTCATAGTTTGAATGAACCTCACCTTGTGTTTTCCTCACTTCCTGTTTTTGTTTGATTTTCTCACACTTGATGTTTCCCTCCCCCACCAGGTTTGTGTTTATAATGGGCACATCGATTGCACTGTCAATCAACTCCCTGCTGCGTGCCGGCTCAACGCGCTGTGCACTGCTGAGGAAAGTTGTATGGAGGAGCCTGCAGCTCTTTGTTATCGGTGTCATCATTGTCAACCCAAACTACTGCCAGGGACCATGTGCGTATACTTCTTTGATAATGACCACAATGTCCCAAACTATTCTTTTAAATGTCACTCTTAAAGACCATGGTCTTTAGTGTGGGCCTATTTGGTTATATTTTCCTTTCTTTACTTTGTGATTTTCTGCCTGCCGTTGCACTCACACTCTATCCTCATCCACTCTGCAGTATCTTGGGACAACCTGCGGATCCCGGGTGTGTTGCAGCGCCTGGCCTGGTCGTACCTGGTTGTTGCCAGCCTGGATCTGTTGGTGGCGAGAGGTCACCTTGACATCCCTACAACGGTCAGCCAACAGCTTCATTTTACCCTCATCCTTTCTTTAACTTTTTATTTAGGGCTCCATCCGGACCAGAGTCTCCCTACTGTGATAAATGTGCTTGCGCTAAATGTGTTTCGAAGGGCAACAAAAGTGTTTGATTTGGCACTGTCAATGTTTTCCAGGGTGCTTGGTGGTCTCTTGGTCTTGACATCCTGCTGTACTGGCCAGCTTGGCTATGTGTGCTTCTCTTAGAAAGCATCTGGCTGTACCTTACTTTCCAACTTCCTGTACCTGATTGCCCAACGTGAGTCAAGCAGTTCATGTTTGTGTCCTTTTCTTATCCATGTAATAAGGGGAATGTGCTTTTGTCTACCTCTGATGAGTATTTTGTGTTTCTATAATAAGGTGACCCCACAACCCTGCACAGTTAAGCAGTGTAGCTAATGGATGGATGGATAATGAAATGAATTGTAGTGACATTTCAGTGTGATAATCAGGTCATGCTTTACTGCTGACTGTCACAAATTGATTTACAACACTGACAAAATGTGATGTTTATGAGTTGTCTGTTTTTTGTTTTGTTTTCTGTAATTACTGGAACTGGAGTGAAATTAACATTTAATTCTGTATGTAGTTTTTTCTGTATTATATATAGGAACTGTTAAAATGACTCACAAGTGAATTAATAATAATCAAAGCTTAAACCAGAGCTGATAAAATAAAATCCTCATTCCAATTTATATATATTTTTTAAACCTTGACCTTGCTCTGTAATGGCTTCATGTCTTATCAATAGAACTGACTTCATCTTATTTTTCTGAACAGGGGCTATCTTGGTCCAGGTGGGATCGGGGACATGGGTCTATATGCTAACTGTACCGGTGGAGCAGCTGGTTTCATCGACCGTTGGCTTCTGGGAGAAAACCACATCTACCAGACTCCGTCGTCACGGGTTAGTGAACAGCAAAACAACCCAAACATACCAGCAGCAGACACGTTCAGGCTTTTTATAACCTTGGTTGAGCTTACATATCAGGTTTCTCTCTCACAGGCCAACACTAATTTTTCTAACCCCAACCATGTTGATGTGACAGGTGATGCAAGGGTAAAAACTATGTCAGAACTGCAGTATAATTTACAAAAGTTCCCTTCTGTTTCCAGGTGATTTTTGCAACCCACATGGCGTATGATCCAGAAGGTATTCTTGGCAGCATCAACTCTATCCTCATGGCTTTTCTTGGATTACAGGTTTGTAATATGAATTGATGAACTCACCTCTTCTTGTCTCTTGCCCTGATACATATCAGTCACATCAGAATTGGTAATACTATAGCTCATTAAAAAGCAAAAGGCAGTCAAATAATTGTTTTGATTGTTGTATTTCCACAGGCAGGAAAAATAATCTTACACTACAGAGATCTCCACAGGAGTATAATGTCAAGGTTTCTTATATGGGGTCTCTTCTTGGTAAGCACATTAACATGTTAATGCTTGTCAAACAATATCTTCACACTTTCATATGACTTTGTTGCTACTTGTGAGTGACACATTGCATTCCACAGTGGTGTCTCAGTCTGTTCCGACACATTCATTTTCAAGAGCGTTTCCTCTTTTTGATAAAATAATCTCTATTGTAACACAGGGAGCCATATCAGCACTTCTGACCAAGTGTTCCACAGACCAGGGCTTCATTCCTGTCAACAAGAACCTATGGTAAAGTTGGCTTCGACGTACATTTAGATAGAACAAAGTTTGCTCAAGTGATTCCTTTTTTTTTGAATAGACTGAATGTTTGTTGCAGTTGACGCACAGTCAAAGGAGTTTTGCTATTTTATGGGCTGAGGTGCTTCGTAATGTTACTCCTGCTACTATTTGACAAACAAAAACTTCCCAAACCAACCAGGATATCCTTGAGAAATACTGTATAGTGTTTGCTGTAAAAGACATTGTTAACAACCCTTCATGTTTCTATCTGTTTGACTTTTAGGTCTCTGTCCTACGTGACAACCCTGGCATGTTTTGCCTTTGTGCTGCTAGGTCTAGTCTACTACATAGTGGATATAAAGAAGTGGTGGTCTGGAGCACCTTTCTACTACCCCGGTAAGCACTGTTATTAGACACAGAGTCAGATTAGTGGACAGTTTTTGGAATGAGATTTTTTGACTTTTAAACCAAATTCTTACAAGGCAAACGTTGATTGCCCACAGTGATGATTTAGTTAAATATCAGTGGTTGTAAGATCAGTAAGTCAACTGAACTGACATGTTCTTTCTATAAATTCTGAATGTCTCTTTAATCACATCCTTCGCTCTACTCTCACCCATCTGTGCAAATGCAGGTATGAACTCCATACTTGTGTATGTGGGCCATGAAGTGTTTGCGGAGTACTTCCCTTTCCGTTGGCGTATGGCCAACAGCCAATCCCACACTGAACACCTCACCCAGAACCTCGTGGCTACTTCTTGTTGGGTGTTCATCTCCTACGTGCTCTACAGAAAGAAGATTTTCTGGAAAATTTAGAGGCGTGGCCCTTAAAATAATGGGGCCCTGACACAATAATAACAGAGGACACTGTTTACATCAGAATTGCTGGAGTTATAATGTGAAAACACTCGGAAGGTGGAAAATAGGAGACAGATTTATTTTGTCAAAAGTATGAAGGCTCTCTGTCTCTGAACATATAAGGGTTTCTTCTTTCAAACAGCACTCTTTTTTTTTTTTTGATTTCTTAGTCTGTAAGTTATAGGACCTTAAATGCTGAAAGACTCCCAAAGACCCTCAGATATGAAGCAGCTGATCCTTGCCAAGTATCCCAACTGACTCAGGAGGAACAGGAAAAGTATTTAGAAAAGAATTTGAGAACTCTAAAGACTGACAGTGTTGAACTACTGTTTGACTATGTGTTAAATATGCTGTTGTCTTTCCTAAGCTAGTGTCCCAGACTACAGCAGCAGGGTGTCGCAGTAGTGGTTTAACAAACCCTTGCTGACTTCCCCTTGGGAGAATCCCTATTACCGCTGTTCAGCTCTGAAAGCTGAAGTGGGTTTTTCTGAGGCTGATTTTTAATGCGCAGGAGACGGCACAGTGACGTACACTCAGGAGAAAAGGCTACTAAGAATGCATTTTCATCTTTTATCCTTTCAATTGCAAAACAGAAGGTGAAGGTGATTTTCAGAGAAAAAAAGAAAGCCTGTGTAGAGGTTTAAAAACACAAACAAACAAAAGCCTTCAGTGTCTAATAGCATTTATCATTGTCGGTGACTCTGCCAACTCAAGCACAAGTGTATTCCATTGCATCCCTATGCTCTCCTCTAACCCCAGTGCTTCACTTAGCAAGGGACCAGGGGTGTGATAACATGATGGTGTGTGTTAACAAGTGATGACGAGAAGCAAAGGCAGGCATGTCAAATGAGTAATGAAATCTACTGGGATTTTCTGTTTTTGCACTTTGGTTAAATGCTTGTGTGTTTGATTTGGTTTTCTAATACACAAGTCACAGAATTGCCCTGTTTATTAAATTAACCACCCGGTATTATGTTTAATTGTCAAATAATAATTTGAATTTTCTATTTCTTGCCAAAAGTCTGCTATTTTTGGGTAGCCATGTTGTCTTTTTTTTTTTTTTTTTTTACATTACATGAATCACTGAAAGAAATCTAAAAAATACATTGTACACTCTGCTGTAAGATTAAACACCTAGTCAAACCTAATGCAGTTTAAATACAATAGGCTTTATATTTGACATGAATGGGGTAGATAAATAAATAGAAACTCCATGATGGAAATCAGTTCCAACAGCACCACAAACTGCAGGTACTGCCGCCTCCAAAAGCACCATTAAGTTACATCAGCACCTCCCAAATCAGTTTTAACACACAGAACATTATACCTGTCAAGAAGGGAGGATTTATTGTAGAGCTGTTGTATTGCACATTATTAGTTTTAACTAGGTGTTCCTAATAAACTGATCACTGGGTGAAGTGCCTTCTGCATTAAGCACTGTAACTCTCATTAATGGATTGTGAAAAAACAATGTTTGATATGAATCGAAATACTGCAAAATCTTTTTAATAACTACTCCATAGTACTGTCCTAATTGATGAAATTCATTTTTTTCAAACTTTTATACATTTGTTGTTGTTTTTTTACATTCACAATTTGAAAATTCAATAAATTTATGCAATAAATCTTATTGCAAAATACTGACAGTGTTGTTGAGTCTTACTGGAAGGCAGTTTTCATGTGTTCATCTTCCCACCACTTAAACCTTGTGAAAAAAGGGGGTATCTTGTATATATCTAAGAATAACAATTATTAGTCTCATAAAGGTCGTGTGAAGAAATGATGTTAGAAAACATGTATTCCCAGTGTCACAGTGCATGTTATACCTATTCGTCTTCAAGCTGCGCCTCCTGTCTCTCCAGCTCAGAGAGGTGTAGTTTGCTTTATTGCTCAATAAGGCGTGGGAATCGTGTTACAGTGCGGTTGCCTTGTGAAAAAAAAGTGCTAGTTGTGAGGGTGCCTCTTCATCTCGCGATATAATCGGTTCACCTTTATTCATGTCTATTGTGAGAGTTTTTCCGCTCTCGCGCGGCTTTGTAACTTTCCCACGCCTGTTGTTTTGGCGTCTGCCCTCTGCCCGTCGCCCCTCCCCTCCTTACTTCTCTCCCTCCCTCCCTCCCTCCCTCTCTCTCTCCTGCTTCTCACCCCTTTGCCCCGTCACACCTCCCCCTCTTTTTCTCCCTTCTTTTCCTCCCAGTCTGGTTCTTCTGTTGTGCCGTTGGCTTTGGTGAGGGCGAGGGGGGCTGTGGGAGGGATCTCGCGATTGTTGGGACTTTTTTCTCCGGGGGGGAGAGAGAGTTAATCGGAAGATGGCGCCCGTTGTTACGGGGTAAGTGGTCAAAGCATTATGTTATTTTATTTATTTATTTTGAAAGTTTTATTTTTACGTGGGAAACCGTTGCCAATTTGTGGTGTTTCAGAGTGATGCCTGTGCGTGTCAGTACTGCCGCCTCGGCCTCAGTAAACCTACCCCACGCTGTGGTACTTTGAGGCTTGATGTGGGGTCTGTTGTGCTAAACTATTCTTTGTAGTGTCGCCTGGTTTCTCTGCCATTTGTTGAGCTGTCGTGCGATATTGAATTAGTCTCAGACAGGTTCACAAACTTTTTGTCATTCAGCAGGTTTGCGTTTCAGTTTAACTACGTTTTTTTTGCGCCTGTTTAATTTGTGTTTCACTGAGTTGAGCACAGAAACAATGTAGCCTAATATCTCCTCAAACTCTCCACACTGCAACAATGTTAACGTTACAGCAGTTGTGTTCAGTTGTTATAACAGATGACTATAGCTGCTCTTTTATGCATTTATAGGTTTCATTAGTTTTTTCCCCACATCACCAAGTAACTCATTAAGAAAATGATAAGTTCGCAATGATCATAATACTGCTTATTGTGAACTCCATAAATCTAAATGATTTCCATGTGTGTGATTTCTCAATATAAGCATTAAGCACGCCTGCTTTCACACACGACTTTGTGGGGCTCTCAGGGTTTTTTTCACCCACTTTAAGTCATGCTTCTTTTTTTAAAATCTCAGCTACAATAACACAACAGTAAAACTGTGTAAACATTTAGCACTCTGGTGTTTTTGTTTTGCAGGAAGTTTGGTGAGCGACCTCAGCCTCAGCGTTTGACAAGGTAGAGTGAAACATAAGCACCTTTTCATAGTGCCTAGAGTGCAACACAATTTAATCTACAGAGAGCTAATTGTGATAGTTGTATATCTTAATTTGTACTGGGCTGTCAAAGTGATTAATTATCTTCTCGCCTGTCGATTTCAGGGAGGCTATGAGGAATTACTTGAAAGAGAAAGATGATCAAACAGTGCTTATACTACATGCTAAAGTTGCACAAAAGTCATATGGCAATGAAAAAAGGTTTGTACGGGACAACATTTGACACAGTTTTCAGTTTGTGTGTGTGTGATAGAGACATTTTGGAACTCTTGTTCTTTTTTTTTGACATTGTGTCGATTAGGTTTTTCTGCCCTCCACCATCGGTGTATCTGATGGGCAGTGGCTGGCAGAAAAAGATGGAGAATATGGAGAAGGAGGGTTGCACAGAGCAGGAGGCACAGCCATGTGCATTCATTGGGATAGGCAACAGTGAGCAGGAGATGCAGCAGCTTAACCTGGAGGGGAAGGTGTGTAGGCATTTATATTAACATACAATAACTATAATGGAATCATATGTCTTTCTGGCATTGTAGACAGTCTCTTCTCACTGAAGCCATTTTCGCAATAACTTATTACTTGTTCAACATGATTCTTAACTACTGATTAAACATGCAAAGTAACCACAATATGAGAGCAACAGTTTCTGCGCAGTTTGCTGTTTGATCATATCTTCTGTTTTTTCTGCAGCTCTGTTCAACGTGTCCATGTTGTAGCAGATACTGTTTTCTTATTGCACCACTGTCATTCATGAACTTGTTCTGAGAATTAGTTGAGAGGGAAGTGAAAGGGGGACAAACACAAACACACACTCTAATGCAAAATCCCCTAACCTGATTGTCTTCTCTACGTCAGCACTTCTGCACAGCTAAGACACTGTATATCAGTGACTCAGACAAAAGGAAACACTTCATGCTGTCTGTTAAGATGTTATACGGAAACAGCGCCAACATCGGAGTGTTCCTCAGCAAGAGGATCAAGGTCATCTCCAAGCCTTCCAAGAAAAAACAGTCCTTGAAAAATGCAGATTGTGAGTTCTCAGTACAAACACACACACATTCCAGCTTGTGTCCTGACAGCTGTATGATTGCACCACATATAGACGTTTAATTTTAATGAAACACTGTAATCTGTCATCCTTCGTCCTCTTGTGCTGTCACTCACTGCCTCTCTTTTCTCATCACAGTGTGTATAGCCTCAGGGACTAAGGTAGCACTGTTTAACCGCCTGCGTTCTCAGACTGTTAGTACCAGATATCTTCACGTTGAGGGAGGAAACTTTCATGCCAGTTCTCAACAGTGGGGCGCCTTCTACATCCACCTCTGTGAGTCACTTTTTGTATTTATTTATGTTCTTTTTTCATGCTTTATTTTGTCCCCTGCTCTCATTTCCCTGATTTTCTTTATTGCTGTACATCAAGTTACCTTAAATTGATATCAACATTGTTGTCATCTTATGTAAGTCTATCTATTTGTCCCTTGATTAATCAGAAGCTCATAGATCCTTATTGTGTTTGTGTTGTTTTGTTTAGTGGATGATGAGGAATCAGAAGGGGAGGAGTTTGCTGTGAGGGATGGTTACATCCACTACGGCCAGACAGTCAAATTGGTCTGTTCTGTTACTGGCATGGCCCTGCCCAGACTGGTATGCATGTATTAACATCTATGAGAAAGTATACAGTCGTACCAGCGGTGCATTTAAATACATGTAAATATGCATTACATTTGCTTCTTTTTTATGTATGGTGGTGTGTGAATGATTCAGGTCATTCGTAAAGTGGACAAGCAGACTGCATTAATGGATGCAGATGACCCGGTGTCACAGCTCCACAAGTGTGCCTTCTACCTGAAAGATACAGACAGGATGTATCTCTGTCTCTCACAGGAGAGGATCATTCAGTTCCAGGTGTGTTATACCAATTCTTTTCTGGTAGTTGGTTGTTCCTCCACTCTGGTATATTGCACAAGTGTATTTTCTCCTCAGTTTACATAAAGGGGGAAGTGATCATTTTTCTCTTTTTTTTTGGTTTGTTTTCCTAGGCCTCAGCGTCCTCCAAAGAGACGAACAAAGAGATTATTAACGATGGGGCTTCCTGGACTATTATTAGTACTGACAAGGCAGAGTACACCTTTTATGAGGGTATGGGCCCCGTCCCCACACCGGTCACACCTGTTCCTGTAGTGGAAAGTCTGCAGGTACATGCACAGTCTCTTCTCTGTTGAAAATATGCTTGTTATGCTTTTTAATCAGTAAACATTTGTGCCATTCTGGCAACAACCTACTTCCGTGTTCAGTGTTTTCTGAGCTTTTAGTGACCTTCTTAAAGACATAAAACCGTTTTTTTTTGTTTGTTTGGCTGTGCGAAGTTAAACGGTGGGGGAGATGTGGCGATGTTGGAGCTCACTGGTCAAAACTTCACCCCGAAACTAAGAGTGTGGTTTGGAGATGTGGAAGCCGACACTATGTACAGGTGAGTGTGTATATTTGTGAGTCTACATTGTGTAATAATGGCCTCATTATACTCAAACTGTATCTCATCTGTGCCCCATAAGATGTGGAGAGAGCATCCTGTGTGTGGTGCCGGACATTTCGGCCTTCAGGGAGGGTTGGCGCTGGGTGAGACAGCCAGTGCAGGTCCCTGTCACGTTGGTCCGCAATGATGGAATCATTTATTCCACCGCCCTCACCTTCACCTACACCCCTGAGCCAGGGCCGCGACCACACTGCAGCGCTGCTGGGGCCATTTTGCGGTCACACAGCACCTCTTCGTCGTCACCAGCATCCTCATCCTCGCCATCATCCTCGCTGGGTGGGCTCGGGGACAGCCACGGGGCTTACAACAGTAGTGACTCAGGGATGTCATCAGGAGCGTCGACCATGTCGGTGCTGTCATAGTAATACATATTTCTTATGTGTGTGTGTGTGTTTTGTATGTGTGCTATGAATGAGTGAGAAAATGCATGCATGTATTTTCCAAAGAGGATCATTGACCTTTGAAGAATTGCACAGAAACTCTTTGTGAGAGAGCAACTACAGAATCATGAATGCAAGAGAGAGTTGGGGGAGAGAGACGCGTTCAAAGAAAAGACTCTGGATGACTGATTTTGGCTCTTTAGCTCCCTCTTGTGGATTATTGTGGACACTTCAGAAGACCCACTCAGAGGACCTTGATCTTCATCTAAAAGAGGATGAATCTGCCTTCTAACTCTCCCAGCAACAGGACTTGTGAAAGAACTGTTTTGTTTTTATACACCCGTGGGTTTGAGAGCTATGTTCACTACACTTTATTACTGCCAAGGTCATGTTTTTACTGAGAAGCTTGTTGATTTTATCTTGTGAGCAAGGGAAACATTTTGTTGTCAGAGTAACATAGTTTTTGTGGACCAAGGAATATTATTATATAATTTTATTCATATTATATTTTATAAACTTTTGCTGAGGTACATTTTGACATTTTTTGTATGATACTGCATAGTAGGTTCACTTTTGTTACCAAATAGTTTGTCATTTTGGCTCCTGTTTGAGTTTTATCTCAGTGGAGGACATTCTCTAATAGTCTGACTGCAGCTTCTCTACTTGTCTCCTCACCTTTAAAAAAAAAAAAAAAAAATTGGAACTAGATACCCAAATGCATACTAAAATGTCATTACAGAAAGTTTTAACAATTTACATGCTGTAAAAAGATATAAAACAACGAGACTGTTCTAGACAGTAAAGACATGTGCCTATTTGGCTGCAGTTATTGGCAAAGCTGTTTTAGATATTTTTGACTGCTGATCAGTCTCACTCTATCAAAAATTACATTTTTGATGAGCGTAGTAGTGTGTGTCTGTTTGTGTTTGATAATATTTTACACTATCAGTGTATTCTGGGAGAGCAAGGTCTAAGTTTTGTAATCAGTATGTTGGCTGTTTTTGTACTAGAGTGCTTAAAGTCATATCTGAACATAATCAGATCCTCTTCTTTTGTCAGAGTTGTGACGCCCTTAAACAAAATACTTGAGAGCTCTTCTAAGTCAAGAAACATAGAAGGAATGCCGAAAACGAAAAGCACTCTTAAAGATCAAAGCATTAATTTGACTTCCTGCCTTTAACAGTCCTTTTTGAGATTGTGCTTATGTGTCGGAAGAAGAGCTTTAACACCGTCTCTGCCTTGTAGCTAGCAGTCCTACCATTGCTGTTCACCTGTAACATCACATTGGGATTGAGCCTTGTTAAATCACGTTTTGTCAAACAGCATCTGACTGCAAATACTAGAACAAATTTTAATACAATCAGCTGTGTGTAAGTCTCATGTGATGACAGTTTTGTACACTCTAATTCCATGATTGTTTTCCCCTCTCAACTTACATGATTAGGTATATTGGACATAAAATTCAACTCTGAACTGACTCACTAAGGTAGTCAGGATGACAGTTAATGTTACTTTAAACACTGCTGCCTGCAGCACCTGTCCTGCCACATGTCCTGATTTGCATCAAGCCATAAATCAGCTTTCAAGAACATGTGGAAAGTAAATGTGGCAGCTTGGTCTATGTATTGCTAATTGGAAGTTTCTGATGTGAATCGTTGAAGTTGTTTTCACCAAAAGTTGTTTTCACTAAAAGTAGATTTGTTGTCATTCCTTGCTCAGAGTTCTCTGAGAGTGTTCTGGAATCACTCCTAAGCTAAGACTCCTTGCTAGGAATTTTTAGGTCAAGTCAGGAGCTCTCTGAGAGGATTCTTAGGATCTTTAGGAATACGGGCCCAGGTATGTTACAGTCCAGCATCACTGAGCCTCAGTCTGATCAGCCTTTGCGTCCATTCTCTCATACTTTTTTATGTACTCAGTCCACAGCAGGTTAATTGGTGCAGTGAATTGCAGGTGCTTCATCTCTTGACTGGTAGAAAATGTTTCTTGTTACAGCAGGTTTGTGGACTTTTTCAGTATTACATCAAAACTGCAGTCTGATCCCCACATGAGTCTGTGGAGGTCTGATATCTTCTTTATCATTTTCACAACTTATTAACAAATTATTGATTGTTTTGGTCACTGTAGTATGGATCCTGCACCTACCTTGTTAGTTTCTTCTTTGTGTCCACATTCTCATCCGTGCCTTGCTTTGATGTCTTGCCTGGTCAGGTTACCCGCTGTACTACTGGGTGTTAACAAGGACAGGTGTGAGGCAGTTTAGTGCTGTCATAAGGTCAGCTGTGAGCTAACATGTTAATACAAACATCATCATGTCATTAGACTGGTGGCTTCATGAGCATTTTTCCATCAGTCTTGTGTTTGGGGAGTTCATGTCTTTGTCCACATACCTTTTGTTTTTCACTGCTTCTCTCCAAGTATGATATTAGCATCTTTCAGCCTGGTTCAAAACTCTGTCACACAGCAAGTGAATCAATCTGCCAATGAAAGAATAAAATGAGCTGAAGCTCAGTGTCACTTGTGTGTATTTAGATGCCTGCTTATTTCATAGAGTGGGGCCTTTTGGTTTTTTTGATCTTGATCAGCTCTTGTTGCATTGGTCCCACATACATAATCAAAATGCACATATACTGTATACTCAAGCAGGTTCTACTGAGGCCTTGGACACTTACCACTTGAGCATGCTGTGACAGGGTAGAGGTCAAATCTGCCCCACTATTTTTAAACTGGGAGCCAGTTTGCTGGAATGAAATCTGACACTTTGTTACTCTAGTGTGTGTGTGTGTGTGTGTGTGTGAGAGTCAGAGAGAGAGAGAGAGAGTTGTGTGGTCTGTTTGTGTCCCTCTCAATTACTTTGAGACAGATGACAGTGACACAATGTATACAATGGTTCCTGTTCAAAAATACATCACAATCACAGGCCACAATCAGACAACCAAAACAGGTGTGCAGACATTTTCTAGGTCCATCCGCATAGCTCGGAGATCCCTGAACAGGGCTACAACTGTCAGACCCAGACAGTCACGCCGTGACGTGACATATGACGTGCTATTCCTGGCATGGTTTTTATCCCAAGCAGCACTTCCCATAACAAAGTCAGTAAGACTTAAATTGACCCTCCACCTGAGCCACGACCAGTAAAGCCAGGAACAGGATAGTAAATAATCTAGTCTTGATGGTTTTTGGGGTGGTGTTACCCCTCAGTGTAGTCAGTGCATTATTAGCAGCTATTCAGTTGTTGTTCTGCACTTGTTGAAGGTGTTAAAGAACAAAATCTGCATATGGAGGTCACTGGATCAACACTGTAGCAAACGAATTTTTGACCTCCGTGTAGGCTACATACTGTATTTGGGTTGGGGAGCGAGGTTGGTTTAGGAAACATAATAAAGTGGTGGGGCCCCTCTTGCCAGAGGGAAAGAGAGAGAGAGAGAGACTGACTCAGTTCGGCGCAAGAACGTCACAGCCCGACGTCTCTGTTGGGAAACGACTGACAGAAGAGACAACAGAGAACTGGATTGCGGTCATCTGGCTTATAAAGAGGCCAACGTTCGACTCAAAACAGACAAGTGGACTCGAGGAACACAGAAGGCGAGTGTGCCCAGAGGAGGATCATAAACCGATGTTTTCTTCATAATCGACCTCTCGATTATAATCGACCTTTTTAAGTCCTGAGATCTGCTGTGCGTGTGGTTATAACTGCGGATTGATAATAAGGATGGATCACCCTCGAGTCTGTTTTTTCTGATGTCTCTATCTGACACAGTAACCTATGGATTTATCATAGCGAAGTCTGGCGTTTCTTGGGATATCCACTTTGGAGAACTTTTACGCACAGCCACTGTGTTTGGATGACTTTGCAAATCATCAAAGCAAAGTTTTTTTTTCAAGTGTTTTGAAACTTTGGTGTGTGCTGTTCTAAAGTTCAGGCTGCACACTGCAGGCTGTCTCGTTTAATTTCTCAAGTGAATCGTCAGTATCACATCTCGCTTCTTGGCTGTACCAGTAATAGCAACACAGATCGCCTAACGCTTTGCGCAGACTGACACCGGTGCCTCCTTAACTAGAAGTTGGTGCCGAATAAATTATTTTCCAATTTGTTTAGAGGAGTTTTCCCAGCTCTGGACGACAGTATTAACCGCCACCTGCAATGCTGCCTCTGTCCCCTCTGTTGCTGCTCCTTTTCCCCGCTGCGGTCTTTGTGGCCGCCCAAGACCTCCATGGTTTCACCCTCCCCGGTGGGAGCGTAGGCTTCGACCCAACAGGTAGGCCCAAGTGGTGACTGATGCAGCGAGCCAACATAAGACAAATCTCTATAGAATATTAACACTGCATACTGACTGGCACCACATCAGTCCAGATTGCACATCTCAAGTCTGAGCATAACAGTCAGACATGAGGGCTTTTATAAGGGTTGGTTGGTTTTTAAGTTAAATTAATTAATTGATACTGAATGATGGAGTGAACTGCCTTATTTTAAAGCACTGTGATTCAACAGGTTCATCTCGTCCTTAGATAACAGCTAATACAGTCTCAGAACTTTGTAAACAGAAAAGATTTCTAAAAGAAATGCTATTTATGGGAAGCAAACACCCTTTTTGTCCTTTATGTCAAACAAAACATTTGACTGAATCTTGCACCACTTCACCAGCAGATATATATTTTTATTGACTTCCTAGTTAATGGAGTTATTTTAATTTTATGTCCACCACAACACTTTCAGCTCACCTGTGGAAAAGGTGAAACTGTTCAAAGGGCGTTTGCATACACCATTGATATGTGATAGCCCATCAAACTGAGAAGTCTCCTCTCTAATAAGAAATATAACTTTCATCACCATCAGCCAGGGGATCAGTGTCATTGCTCCGTACATTTGTGTTACAGTCTCCTTGCTGTGGGAAACAGCAGATAAACATCATCACTCTAACAGATATCCCAAATGTCTTCATGTTTTTTTTACTATACTGGCAATGTTAGGTAAAACAATAGATGGTCAAGAATCTGAACTATTGATTGCCATACTAAATAATTATGTTTACAAGAAATTAAAGCTCAACCAAAGCCGGAAACAAACAAACAAAAACAAAAAACAGTTCTTGTAGATTGTCCCATCCCCTTAATTTCAGTGCTTTCTTACTGCCTCTATAGAAATCTCCTGAGCATGCCTGATGCTTATCTCGTAGTATGATCATTTTGCAGGATCATCTGTCAGGCTAGTTGCCAAAGGATTTGCACCACACACAAATTATGACTACTTCTAAGATAAATGCCAATAATTTATCCTTTTTTTAACTTCCAAAATTCAAATTTTATCATAGTTTTATTCTTCTCACCATTGAAGACAGAGAGTGGCTAGTGTTTTTGAGACGGGCTATGATAATACATTTAATTTCAGGCATTTGACCCCCAAGTCCCTTGAGATCTCTGGAGCACCAAAACTCTCAAGTCACAGAGACAAAAATGGGCTCTGACTCACTAGACTGACAGATGACGGAATTCTGTGCGTCATCTTCCCTTGCATTACTGTTCCTGTACTGCACTTAACGGCTGGAACACATTGTATAGTTTAAAGCCTATAACAACTGTTGATTTGTCATAGTGGCTTAATTGTCCAGAGAATCCTCAATGCTGCGGGACCAAGTACATCCAGTACACACTGTCTGCAAAAGTCTGCCAATTTTAGCGCATGTGATTCATGGTTTGACTGACTATTATTATTAGGCTATACAAATAAATAACTCCACAAGAATAACTATGAGAAGTGCATTAGTGCCCTGCTTGCAGATACTGGACATTGGGCTTTGGTATGATGATAAGCTTGAGAAACAATTAGTCTGTATTGTCTTTTTTTCTGTGACAAACATGGATTGAGATTCACCTCTGTTCTTGGAAACAGCACATCATGACTCTTTGAGAAGCTGAATTGATCTCAAAATTAGTTCTTTTGACAACTGTATGTGGATAGAAATAGCTGTAATTTGCAGATAACTTTGGGGCATTTAAACTTTAAATGATAGAAATTCCTGTATAATACATTTAAATAAGAAATAAATCATTTTTGACACGAACTATATGTAATCACTTACATTGTAGTTTGTTGATTTATGTGGATTTTTTGTGAAAATACAAAAACTTTGGACAGACAGAGCAGATTGAGATTTGATGATCACACTCTATTGTGAATTCACTGCATGAGCCAAAAGTACCACATTTTCTCAGTACTGAGCAGCTGTGATTAGCTTCTCTTGTGAACATGCACAAAATTCATAGATCCCTCTAACTGATAAAGTGAGATGGATTGATGAACAGTTTGGATTCTTTCAGTTAAGTAATAATTCATAAAATGTCACTGACTTCTTGACATGTAGACCCCTGCATAGTGGTGTATCCACCATGCATGAGCGAGGCAGATCGCTACAGCCTGGAGGCCCTGCGGAGCATCCATCAGATGATGGACGATGACCAGGACGGAGGGATTGAGGTGGAGGAGAGTCTTGAGGTAGGACTTGTTCATCATCAAATGTTAAACCTATCTTCTTGCTGTAAATCCCAGCACTTCTATGTTCTTGCATGCAGGAAAGCAGAAAGGGTAAAGCAGTGCAACAACAGGTGTCTTGGCTGGTGGTAGAGTCAAATGCTACTTCAAGGATAGCAACGGTATAACTTTTGCTTTTGGCTCAGTGACAAAATTGGTTTGGACTAAAAGAATACTGGAACATTGTTGACCTTCACAGATAGAATTAAGAGTGTTACTCATCTTAACGTTTCCTTACATCACCTTCTCATATTCTTCAGAAACATCTGGAAACAAAGGAGAGATGACCTGTTTATCAAAATTCCTGTTTTAATTTTTTAATTGCATGATTTTTTATTCGTCAAAAAGTGGCAACTGCATCATCAAAACTAACACATTCACTCAATTGTATAAAGAAAGTAATCAGTCTGATCTCTGCAGATTGTATTGTGCATGTGTAAAACCGTGTTAAATGAACATAAAAACATCTTCATGCAAATGTGATTTGTGCGTTCTTTTGTGCTCAGTTTAAAATTTCTGCATAAATAGTATCCAGAGTAGAGAAGTATTTTGTCCAGAGAGACGGCAAGTCGCTAGTTGAATGTGACATTGATAGTAAACTCAGAATTCCAGAATGCCTTTGCCTTCCAGAATGCAGAGCAGGGATACAGTATCCAGGGGCTCAGGTTGCGGTTGCCATAGAAATGCCCGGGGAGGGGCCTGGACTCATCAGAACACAGCCCTAAGATTCCTCTAGCCATCATATGAAGCCTCCGTTTACAGCCAAGAACACATTCCAAGACAGCAGTAACACACAACCACATATACACAAGCACTAAAGTTTGCAATAGACACTCTGCTCCTGGATACTTTTGCATCCACTCTAAATAAATACAGTCCCAAAACACACACACTCATTATTCCTATATTGAAATCCAAGGACATAACATGCTGCAATACCCAACCAATTTATTTTGGATGTGGAGGCCATGAGTTTGTGCTTTCCAATGTCGTGTGTTGGTGACATTTAACCTGGCTTTTGGCTCAAATTTGTGGTTGAAATTCTTCCTTATCATGTAACCCTTCGTTTATGCAGTTCATCATTGAAGACATGAAGCTGCAGCAGACCAACAAGCACAGCAACCTACACAGAGAAGATCAGCACATCACGGTTGAGGAACTTTGGAGGGGCTGGAAGTCATCTGAAGGTGTGTGCATCTGCATTGTTTTTTCATTTGATTTTTCCGGATGTGTCGAGCTCTACTTTACCTGACTTTTGATTTCCTTGTTTCAATTCCCAGTCCATAATTGGACTCAAGAAGACGTGCTTCGCTGGCTGAAGGAGTTTGTTGAGTTGCCACAGTATGAGAGGAACTTTAAAGACTTTAAGGTCAATGGAAACACACTCCCCAGGTGAGAATAGCCAACGACGATACGTCAGTCAACCAAGACTAACTTCTCTGTTGTGTGCTGTTGTCAAAGCAAGTCACTGTCATAACAAGTCAGTTGAGCTGAACACTGTCTGTGACATCTGTGCGTAGGATTGCAGCTAATGAGCCTTCATTCCTGAGTGTTCATCTGAGGGTTCAGGACCAGAGAGACAAACAGAAGCTCAACATTAAAGCTCTGGATGTAGTTCTGTTTGGGCCGCCAACACGTAAGAACACGCTATCCCTACTGTTAGGCCTCTTGAGAATATCTGTTCCTGTCCTGCCTAGCCAGTTTTTACTTTACGTACAAATATTTGATGGGCAGTAACTGGTATGCCCTCCATGTACTGTATCTCTCAGGAAGTGCCAATGAAATTTCAAAAAGAGTTTACACTTTTTGGCAAATAGAATAGTTTACATTATACATTTTTTGTGCACACATGCACACTCCTTGTATGGGAGTTTTAAGAGGTTAAAACATTTTGCCAGCGAAAATCTGCATGATGTTCTTATGGCTTATTCCATGATGCTCCATGTTTTGATTCATTTATGATGCATTCACCATTAATATTTGTCTGCCCACTCCACTACAGGTCCCCCTCATAATTACATGAAGGATCTGCTGCTAATTGTGTCAGTGGTGATGGGAGTTGGAGGCTGCTGGTTTGCACAGGCTCAGAACAAAGCCAGTAAAGTCCACATATCCAAGATGATGAAAGATTTGGAAAGTCTCCAGAGTGCTGAACAGAGTCTCATTGATCTACAGGAACAGTGAGTATCCAGTAGTTCTCCTTTGTCTGCCACTTGATCTTCACTTGAGCTAAATAACTTTTTTTGATTGGGTTGTGTTTAGGTAGTCAGGCATAGTCAGCAAATTACCTGCATTAGCTCTATGATCAGTTAGGACATCCAACTGGGTGTACCAGCAGACTAGCAGAGGTATGTATTGCTGTGAATAATGTGATATGGTCTCTTTGACCAGCTGAAACAATCCAGTTATTTATTCTTGATGTAGAATATTATCTGGTTTATCTTCCCATCAATCAGCACTTTCCTTTTGCACTCAATGGGCTCTAATTTTGTGGCGCAGTGTATCAGGACAAACCTGATTAACAATATTAGTAACCGGGGTGGTGTTTAGCTCAGTTGGGAGAGCACCTGCCCCATGTGTAGAGGCTATAGTCCTCGCTGCAGGTGGCCTGGTTCGAGTCCCGCGTCGGACAGCCCTATTCTGCGTGTCATTCGCCCCCATCTCTGCCTCCCATTTTCTGTCACACTCTCTACTGTCCTATCAAATAAAGGCATGAAAAGCCAAAAAAAAAGAAAAAAAAGATATTAGTAACCTCCTTAGAAAAAGTTTGGCCGTCTGGCATCGCTGTCTTCTTAATCCATGTCGAAATATAAAACGACAAAATTGCAGTGTGCCTCGCCCGCTGCACATTTGAAGGTGAGGAGAGGAGCTGGAGGAGGGCTGTGTTAGGAGGGACGGAGGTGGGACGGAGGTGGGACGAAGGACTACTGCAGGCTGCACCGTGCTGTGCCATGCTTCGCCATGCACAAAATTTGCAAAATGCGACTGGACACACCCTGTTGGTGTGGCGCACCTGTCAGGCCCCAGTCAGATCTCTGTAGGTACTGTGAGTGTACTGACCGGTAATATACTGCACTAATTTTAACATTCTCAGACTGGAGCAAGCCCAGGAAGAAAAGCGTAATGTTGCAGAGGAGAAACAGAACCTGGAGGAGAAGATGCGGGATGAGATCATGGGGGCACAGGAGGAAGCACACCGTCTGCACAAGCTGAGGCAGGGAGCTGTCACTGAGCTTAGCCGCCTCCGATATGCAGAGGAAGAGCTTGAACAGGTAGACATGACATACCATACAAATAACCAGAGGAAACAACTTTGTATTTGCTGTGACTATTCTGCACCAATTCCTGACAGTGACGTCGACCATTTGTCTGATGACATTCTTGTAGGTACGCGGGGCACTGAAGCAGGCAGAGAAAGACATGCAGGCTAGCTGGACTGCCTCAGAGGTTCTCCAGCAGTGGCTACAGCTGACACATGAGGTAGAGGTCCAGTACTACAATGTCAAGAAGCACAGCGCAGAACTACAGCTAGCCACTGCTAAAGAAGAGGTAATGCATGAGGAAGAAACAACAACCAAAAGAATACATATACTTGAAAAATATTAATCAACATTTATTTATCTTTTTCTTCATCTCAAAGTTGTTTATGATCATGTCACTGGTGATGATGGATCTGATCTCTTCTCAATGACCCTCTTCCTGTTGACTGACCTACAGCCTGTACTTACTTGCAGGCAGAGAGGATTAAGAAGAAGAGGAGTTCTGTGCTGGGGACTCTCCATGTTGCCCACAGTTCCTCTCTAGACCAGGTTGACCACAAAATCCTGGAGGCAAAGTAAGTCATAAATGTAGATTGATTCGGTGCAAATGTGTCTGTTCCAGTAAATATTTAAAGGGTAACGTTTGTGAAAAACACTCTGTGTCTCCCAAAGGAATGCCTTGTCTGAAGTAACAGCCTGTCTGCGGGAACGTCTCCATCGCTGGCAGCATATTGAGCGCCTCTGTTGCTTCCCCATAATCAGGAATCCTGGTTTAGCAAATCTCACTACGCAGCTTTACACAGACCCAGTTACCCTGGGTTTGCCCCGAGTGCCCCAGCCATCTTGTTCATACCATAGCTCTTTACAAGGCTCTATTGAAGATCTAATGGAGGAGTCTGCTTCTCCCATCTTAACACAGATGCCAGGTAAATAACAGGAAATGTGATTTTTATGTATATTTTTGATCCCCATTTCTGTACACTGTGTTCAGTCCTGTGTCTGTTGGAGTCATAGCAGTTAATTAACATGGATGTTTGTGGCTGACTAGAATATTATAATAATAATAAACTTTATTTGTATAGCACCTTTCAAAACACAGTTACAAGGTGCTATTGGCATAAAGTAGTTTACCAATTCAATCATCAAACTTCTGGAAACACCTAACATAGTTTGGTGGTATTACCTTACCACACATTTACTGTAAGGTACCGTTATGGGCCTGTTATGTATTAATTGTTTTTGTTGATTAGTTCATTTTTTTGCTTCCAATTCCAGCTCCACCGATAAAGTGTTCTCCTCGAACACGTGGATCCAACATATGTCGGCCACGTCGCTCTGGTGTCATTGCTCAGCCGCCAGCTGCCATGATCTCCCCAGACCCTGACCTTCTCATCCCCATTCGAGCCCCTTACCCTTGCTTTGATGAGGAAGAGGAGCTCATCTTAAAAACTCTGAAGAAGCAGTACGTCAGCTTGCCCACAATTTTTCATGGCTTTTAATGGTTTTTACATAGTTTCAGCAACACCTGCATTGAGCCACTTTGTTCATTCCTAATTCATTCCTTCTTTCCTTCCTTGTTTCTTTCCATCTTTATTCTTCCTTTCCTTTCTCTCACTCAGAGACTCACAAGAGATGTACTCAGACACTGATTTTATGACTCCACCTACTCTCAGAAAAATCTTGCATAGTCCCACTGTTGATTCTTCCTCTCAAAAGCTCTATCACAATGACACTGAGCTGAGTAAAGAAGTGGAAGCTGTTGAATTGCCAGTTCGTAAAGTTTCCATAGAAGGACTTGAAGCTTCTGCAGATGTTGCTTGCAAGAAGATGGCAAAGGACAAAGTGCTGGATACATCTTTGGAGTCCCCTTCTTTGAAGATGTCCAAAGAAGAGTCTTTGATAGAGGCTGCATCAAGAAAGATATCCCGAGACAGGGTGGAAGTACCCATGGATGTTACAGTTAGAAAGGGGCTTTCCAGTGAGCTGGATACAGAATTTCCATCCAGGAAAGTAGAGAGGGATTTGAAAGGGGATTTGATGGACACTGCTTCAAGGAATATATATAGAGAAAGAGGCGAGTTACCTCTGGATGTGAGAAAGATGCTTTGGAATGAACTAGAAACATCAACAGATGCATCAAAGGAAGATGTCAAGAAGGCACCAAGGAAGATATCAAGAGGTATGATGGGAGCTTCAGTAGACAGCGCCTCAAGAATGATGATGCGAGATGATGCTGAGCATCTATTTGATTCAGTATCCAGAAGGGTTACAAGAGAGTCAATGGGGATGTCCTTTGACACAGGTTCTAGAAAACTTCCATGGAATAAAGCAGAATGCCAGATTGATTCTTCTGTGAGGGCATTAGCAAAGGACAAAATGGTTGAGACCATAAGAGCACCACCAAGAAGGTTATCTAGAGAGGAGATGGAGTATAGCCCAGATACTGCTTCTCTGAAGATGATACCCAGAGAGAAATTTGATGCACTCCGAGATATGTCGCCATCTGCAGAGAAGCAAGAGTTTGGTTTGGAACCATCAACAAATAGAATGCTATTGAAAGATGAGCTTGAAACATCTGCTGGTTCTGTTAGAAGGAGAATACCAAGAATGACAAGAGAAGATAGTGACACAAACAATCCCATGGGAAAAAATTGGGATAGAGCTGATGTTCCAATGGAAATACATAAACAATTAACAACGAGGGAGGAGTTAGGAGCAACTGAAACAAGTTCATCTCCAGGTCGAATTGGACAGCCAGATCTTATGATGACCTCCCAGGTGCAGTGGAGGTCTTCATCAGACCTTCTCTCCATGGGCCCATTGAGCCAGCTTGTGTATGATGGAATCCTTGAGAAGTCCACGGCAACAACTACAACCGGCCTCTCTGCCTCAGCACCGAACCTGCCTCACAGCAGGCTGCTATCAGAGATGGAGAAACCTGTGCCACCACCAAGGGCTGCCCACACATCTCCTGCATCACCACCTGAGACTGGAGATGAGAAAACCAAAGAAAAGAGTAAGAGATCCATGAAGCTGAAAAATCTTTTTAAAAAGAAAAATGAGTCAACTGCAGAGAAGCATCAAAGTGGCCTGCAGAAGCTCTGACAATCAGCCAATAATGTTTTCTTTTTGTTAACATTTTATTGAACCAAAGAAGTTTCAGAGCCTCATTGAGATACATATGTATTAATAATATGTATTAATGTTCCCATCAGTTTGCACTGAAAGAATCATGATACAGGTATGATGGTTAAAAACATATAATACATTTGGGCATATGTAAAGAGATCAATATGAGGCTCAGTAGCGGATTTTTACTAACTTATTTTATATTTTAAGGTTATTTCTTTAATAAGTCTTATGTAGACATATGGTTGATGCCATATATTATTTTAGATGCAGGTTTCTGATGCTTTGCCTATGGTTGAAGGATTAAATGATATTTCAACTG
>CM064901.1:19202453-19207453 GCA_030347415.2 Decapterus maruadsi | reverse complement strand
GTGTGTGTTTTTCAGAGGTGAAGGTCACGGCAGAAAGAAGCCCCATCCAAACAGCAGCCATTTTAATTTGTTTGACAGGGAAGAGAGGTGATAACCTCCCTCTGCAGCCGCGCAATCCCGGGAGGAGAGGGGAGGGGGGGGTGAGAGAGGTAGGAAACAAGGGGGAGGAGGAGAGAGAAAGAGAGAGAAGGAAAGCAAAGGAAGGAGGGCTGAGCAGAATAGCGATAAGGGGCTGGATAGAGAGAGTCAGGAGAAGGAGGAGAGAGGAGGTGCAAAGGAGAGTGTAATATTTGATTATGGCTCAAGGCTGTATGTTTGTCCAAAGGCTAAAGACTGTCAACCAGCTAATCGCGGGGGTCGATGCGTGGTTGTGTCTGTATGTGTTTGTGAAAGCATGATGTGAGCCTGTGTGGGTCATTGCGATCAGCACATAATTTATGCTGAGTACATGTGTCCGTTTGTTTCTGCGCCTGTGTGTGTGTGTGTGTGTTTGTGTGTACGTTAGGATTTCTGGTTGTCAGTTACAGTTCTGTGGGCCTGAGGAGAATACAGTGGTCTCCCTCAGGGTGCTGTTAGTGCCACTCTCATACAGATGTGCTGGGCTGCCACTGAGTCAGTTTCAGTCTGTGTGTATGTGTGTCCTTCTCTTACAGGAAACTAAACTTGCTCCTCGGGGTGCAGAGTTCTTAATAAGGCTGGATATTGTCGAGAATCCACCAGTCCTGGTTTTTATCGAACCCTGGTTTTACGTCTTGTCAGGTTGTTGAAGTAAGAAAACAACTGAGGGCAAGAGTAGATTCAGATTTGGACACATTTATCATATTTAGCTTCATACAGTAATTTTTCTCTGGTCTCTGTGTACTTGATGCGTGTGTTGGCTGCGTTGCTCATGTATTAATCAATCATCATATTTCATCATGAATCCATTGGTCTTGTGAGTGTAAAGAAAGAAATAACACCATAATGTTTCTTTACTAATACAATCAAAATGTAAAGATGTACTCAACATTGTACTTACACCAACTGTCAACAAAAGGAAGCAAGACTTTAGTGAAGGCATTTGCAATGTTAAAATGCATTTCTTTTCCTGTGTTCTCAGATGAAGATGGTAAAGGAGAGAAAAGCTGGGTGGTTTCTGACAGGGACAAAGAGGTAGGTGGTGGCAATCGGCCGGTTTATATTGAATAAAAATGTGCATTCTGACATTTAGCCACTCATTGTACAAAATGGTTTGTGATCTAAAAGACAGTGACTTTTTAAAAAGTGAGAAGGAAAATGTATATTAAACTCTCAAATAATATTTTTTTTGTAACTATGATTGCACAGTCTTATCTCACAGCATGAACCAGTCACAATGAGTTGTAATATGTTTTTTATGGCCAAAAGAACCAGGTCATTTCATTGAGCCTCGCATCAACAACATGATGTTCCCTCGTTATGTGTTTCAGGCGCAGATCTACAACAAAGACAAAGGTGCCAGGGTGGTGAACCCACGTCTGCCAAACAGATACTACACCAGCAAGAACGTCCAGTGTAGAAACTGCAACAAGACCGGACACCTCTCCAAGAGCTGCCCCGACCCCAAAGTCAGTTCCACTCACATTATGTGAATCTTAGTGTGAATACAGTGAGAAGCAGCAAGTAAATGTGTTTGTGTTTGTACTTTTTGCAGAAGTTGTCACCCTGCTTCCTATGTGGCACCCCGGGCCATATGTCCAGTGAATGTCCCAATAAGCACTGCAACAACTGTGGCCTCCCCGGTCACCTGTTCAGTTCTTGCAGCGAGAGGTCGTACTGGCACAAGCAGTGTCATCGCTGCAGCATGACGGGACACTTCTTTGACGTGAGTAACCTTTAACATCCTGTTTCGTTAGGTTGGAGGTCAAAGAAGAGAAGAAGCGTCCTGCACATATGCAAAGAACTCAGCGGGATCGAGGTCGGGGCTCATCAAACATTTGTCACTATGTAGGAAGTGTGCTATTGTATAAAATATTGTCAGTTTGACACAGGAGCTCCATGTAAGGAGACCAATGGGAGCACATATGTGACGGGTACAGTAGTCAAACACATTGATTGCAATACATGAAACCTAGAAATCCAACTAATTACTGGACCTAAAGATAAATCAATATCAGGTAGCAGTTAGACAGTAAAAGAATACGGAAATATGAAGTAAAATGAAGAGCCATAAATAGAAGAGGGTGAAGTATTGCAGGAATAAGAAATAGGGAAACTCTGAATTCAATCATCTTTGCATGAGCCACCGCAACCATAGATAGTGTGTGTTTGTCGTGTGTGTGTGGGCTGCAGTCAGAACAATTACTCCTTAATGTAAACAACCCACTCTTTATTGCCTTTCCGCTACCCCTTCTACCCCTCCCTCGTTCAGCCCCCCACCCGCTACTTTCTCTCTCAGTAGTGATGATGACCAGGGGTCAGCACACGCTGCTGTTCACATTAATTGATACACTTCAGCAATTACAGCTTAGTTATGTCTCCGCCATGCTGCATATTCCAGCTGTAGGCTTGTGTGTGTGTGTTTGTGTGTGTGTGTGTATGTGTGTTGGCACTGAAGGGTGAATCTAATGACCATCAATGACAATTATCCCACCGCAACGTTCATTACCTTGGCCATTTACACTAATGCCATAGAATGGGAAAACGCTGTGTGAGCCCAGCTCTCTCTTTTATTTCCTCACTCACTCTCTCCTTCTCTTGCTCTCTCTCTCTCTCTCTCTCCGTCAGTCATGTACTGTGCTCTGTGTAATGGATGAGTAACCAGGTGAACACCAGAGGGAGAGGGGAGACCAGGACACACAGCCCATTTTTTCTTTCTCTCCCTCCATCTCTCTCTCTTTCTCTTTCCTCTCTCGCCTACTCTTTCTCACCTCTTCGTCCACATCCTTACGTTCATCTCGTTCTCCCTCTCTCTTTTGCATATCGGTTTCAGCAGCAAACAAAGGCTGCAAAGTTGTGTGGTTTTGTAATTACCCTTTTCTTGGAGCACATAACTTTTTTTTTTTCCCGCTTGCACTCACAAATTATACTGTATGTGTTAGTGTGTGTGTTTGAGAGAGAAAGAGAGTCAGGTCTCTGTCCCCTGGGCCTTTCTGTGTCTCTCATTAAAGACAGACGGTTGACGGAGCGCGAGTGTGTCGCTCGCCTCGCCTGTCGCCCTCGACAACAACACACTACCCCGGCGGTCTGGAGGGAGCGGGTGCGTGTGTGGAGGGGGTTGTTGAAGAATAGAAAAGCTAGATGAGAGGTGGAGGAAGATACAGCTGTCGAAATCCATATTTGTCCATCTCTGTATTCAAATCTAAACAGCGCAGATTAAACCAGGAGAAGCGCCGACTGTTCTTTACAGGCTGCCTTAAAGGCCGAGGGTTGAAGAAGCACTTTGGGCCAGAATAGCCGGGGAATTTGCATATCATGCTAATTTGTACAGGAAGTTGTTGAGTGTATGCAGGAGAAAACTACACACATACAACCGTCTTCAAGGAACAGGCTCAAATCTTCCTCTCCTTCTCTCTCTTGTTCTGTCTCTCTCACTCAGTAGGTGTGTAAGTAGATAAATCTTGTTGCCTGCGGCGACTGCGGCATTTTCAATTTCCCAGTGGGAAGTGGTGGCGGTTGGGAAAGGATGTCGGAACGCTTAAGGAACAGCATGGCGAAGCCCCGGAGATAATGCTTTAGCCACACCGGGACAAAACGACTGACTGACTGACTTACTGACTGTTTGAGTGACTGACTGCAGAGACGCACACACGGGGGGGGGAAACACGCTGTTAAGTGAGAAATCACAGTGTATAGGCTTTAGCGAAAGACACGACAATGAGGCAGAAAAACAAATGAACCCACGGCCTGGTTTTCAATTCCTCTCCTGCCTGTTAAACAGTGTCATCTCTCTCTGTGAGTGATACGAGTCCGTTTCACCAGCGTCGCAATCCCACTCATCAAGAGGCTCAACGCCACACTGCTGGTTGTCCGTCAGACATCGTCTTCATTCTTTATATGTATTCTGCATAAAAATATGTGTATTTTTGTTTTCTCTTTCTTCCCCCCATTGAGAATCATATCAACTGTGTGTTTTGTCTTTTCTTAGGCTTGTCCAGAGATCTGGAGACAGTACCACATCACAGTGAGTATCTTTACACAAAAACAACACTGTCAGTAAACTTCATAGCACAGCTTCACTTGTGAAGGCCTGAGCAGAGCTTAATCAGTCCACACACACACACACACACAGATGAATCTTGGATGTAGATGCCATTAGAGGCATTTATTATGTGTCCTACAACAGTAAGAGATCAATAAAGGCTCCTTGTATTTTGGAAATGATGCCAGATTGAAAATCAAACATACTATACACAAGTCAAGGAGGAACTGTTGAAGTAAAGTTTCCAAAGACACAAAATTTCTTTCACACTCTGTTCGTTCCGTTCCTGTTGCTCTGATAACTGAACACAGAGCAGTTAATATTGTAGAAATATAAGAGGTGGAAATATAACAGGTGGAAAAGGGAAAAGGGAATCAAGATAGTCTAACGTAACATTATTGTCATTTAGGTAGTTCATTGTAGAAAAAAGTAGAAAAATCCTCTTTACTAGATATTGATAATATGGAAACATTATGATGTAAATTTTAAATTTAGATGGTTTGAGTAAGCTCCAGTGTTGACAGAGATGTTAAATTCAGATCCACCAGTCTTTACAAACAACCGGACACAGTGGACAAGTAAGTAAAAAAATAATAAAAATAATAATAATAATAAGGTTAGGGTGCATGTGCATGAGGAAGTACATTATTCAACATGGCACAATAGGTAAAAAAAAAATCCCAATACATACATACATATATATATAGGTCAGATGATGCACGTAAAATGCACATGCCCTAATATGCGTTAATATCAGCACTTGTTTGTAGAATCGACGAACAGTTTGAACTCAACCTGTGTCAAATTTAGCCGAATCCCACGGGATGTAAGTCGTTGCTGT